>CAVLEF010000009.1:1800000-2112500 GCA_963661955.1 Leptosia nina | reverse complement strand
TTTTGTACGCTGGAAGTAAGATTGTTTTCATATTTCTATTAGAAAAACTAGATATTTTAACTTCAAAAGTAAGTAAAACGTTTGAATTTTCGTGAATCTTTGTTAACAAGTGATATTTTACTAAGGAACGATCCACAATTAGATGCGCAAAGATAATATGAAATATTCGAGTTTTTGGAAGCAGATAATGCCGAAACAAACTCATCGAAGAAGCAGCGTCGTAGGCAATTACGTCACGAGGGTGACCCTTTCGACCTAGACGAAATGCAGTTTGTTAAAAGATATAGGCTTTTCCTATTGAACTTCAGAGGCAGTGGTGGACGTCTGGTATTAGTAAACGTTTTCGTAAACTATCAAACACACTGGGACTACTAAAACTTGTCGCCAACGCCGCGCTCTTTATAAAATGGATAAGCTGTCACTAGAAAGACCAGAACGTTTGCCCCGCGGCCCTTTGTCCGAAACCGACAAATTAAGTTTCAAAAGCGCTTTGTCGTTCACATTCTGTTTTCGTTCCATTGCTCGTTTATAGCCTGTTTCAATTTTAAAAGGAGGAGGTTCTCCTCTTCCTTTTTTTTCTCTTCTCTTTTTTTTTCCTTTTCTCCCTCCTCCCCCCCCTTCCCCCCCCCCCCCCCCCCCCCCCCCCCCCCCCCCCCCCCCCCCCCCCCCCCCCCCCCCCCCCCCCCCCCCCCCCCCCCCCCCCCCCCCCCCCCCCCCCCCCCCCCCCCCCCCCCCCCCCCCCCCCCCCCCCCCCCCCCCCCCCCCCCCCCCCCCCCCCCCCCCCCCCCCCCCCCCCCCCCCCCCCCCCCCCCCCCCCCCCCCCCCCCCCCCCCCCCCCCCCCCCCCCCCCCTCCCCCCCCCCCCCCCCCCCCCCCCCCCCCCCCCCCCCCCCCCCCCCCCCCCCCCCCCCCCCCCCCCCCGCCCCCCCCCCCCGGCCCCCCCCGCCGCCCCCCGCCCCCCCCCCCCCCCCCCCCCCCCCCCCCCCCCCCCCCCCCCCCCCCCCCCCCCCCCCCCCCCCCCCCCCCCCCCCCCCCCCCCCCCCCCCCCCCCCCCCCCCCCCCCCCCCCCCCCCCCCCCCCCCCCCCCCCCCCCCCCCCCCCCCCCCCCCCCCCCCCCCCCCCCCCTTTTTTTTTTTTTTTTTTTGCCGCCCCGCGCCCCCCCCCCCCCCCCCCCCCCCCCCCCCCCCCCCCCCCCCCCCCCCCCCCCCCCCCCCCCCCCCCCCCCCCCCCCCCCCCCCCCCCCCCCCCCCCCCCCCCCCCCCCCCCCCCCCCCCCCCCCCCCCCCCCCCCCCCCCCCCCCCCCCCCCCCCCCCCCCCCCCCCCCCCATCAACCTCCCCCCCCCCCCCCCCCCCCCCCCCCCCCCCCCCCCCCCCCCGCCCGCCCCCCCGCCCCCCCCCCCCCCCCCCCCCCCCCCCCCCCCCCCCCCCCCCCCCCCCCCCCCCCCCCCCCCCCCCCCCCCAACCCCCCCCCCCCCCCCCCCCCCCCCCCCCCCCCCCCCCCCCCCCCCCCCCCCCCCCCCCCCCCCCCCTTTGTTCCCCCCCCCCCCCCCCCCCCCCCCCCCCCCCCCCCCCCCCCCCCCCCCCCCCCCCCCCCCCCCCCCCCCCCCCCCCCCCCCTCTTTATTGCCCCCCCCCCCCCCCCCCCCCCCCCCCCCCCCCCCCCCCCCCCCCCCCCCCCCCCCCCCCCCCCCCCCCCCCCCCCCCCCCCCCCCCCCCCCCCCCCCCCCCCCCCCCCCCCCCCCCCCCCCCCCCCCCCCCCCCCCCCCCCCCCCCCCCCCCCCCCCCCCCCCCCCCCCCCCCCCCCCCCCCCCCCCTCTTTCCCAAAAAACCCCCCCCCGGGGGGGGGGGGGGGGGGGGGGGGGGGGGGGGGGGGGGCCAAAATATGCCACTGTTGTTTTAGGCTAATTTCTTGTCTTTAACGCCGGTTGAGTAATTGAGTTTTTACAAGTAAAGTCCCCAAGTAAGTCTCCCAGTATATACAACGTAGAACCTAAATATACATATTAAGGTTCTACGTTGTATATACTGGGAGTTAATCTATGTAGGAAAGGATAAATTTAAGATAGAGTATAGATTTTAAGATGTTGAGATAGAGGAGGATGGCTTTCACGTGGCCCTATATCATATAAACAAAGTGCGCTGTTTACCTATTTTGGATTTAAATTCGGACATTCACGGACTGATACTGATCCGCGATTCATGTATACGGCATTTTCAGCTTTGGACGGTGTTGATATTTATGCCACCGATTTAATATCAATTTCCCAACGAAGTCAAATATATTTCAGACAGGTTATAAATTGATTAGAAACATGACCCGGTGGGGATCGAACCCACTGCCTGTAAATTATTAGCCATACATTGCTACCATAAGACTAACGAGCCTTATGCCATTTAGGCACAGTGGCGGTTAAATTAAATTTACGATTATGTAAATAAGTTTATTAAGAGCTCTGTTATATGATAAAAAACAATTAGAGAGTAATGAGTTTTTGGAGACAAAAAATTGAAACAACGACCTTAATTGAACAGGTCCAATATAAAACATAATGCGATAAAAATGGCTGCCCGAACCCTAATATTAACACAGCAATAATGTAGGTAGCTAGTATATTTTCTTGATGACATCTCGGAAAAGACAAGCTTGCCCCTTGTCCGATAAAAAAGAGGAACTTTGTGGGATTATCCCTTTTTACCTCGAGCGTTACGCATAATTTAATATGCCACTTTGCTGTCTACCCTCATCCCAAGCTTTTAAAACAGGTGTGTATAGCCTGTGTAAAAACTATTAAAGTAATTATAAACAGTAACGAAATTAAATAAAACATTACTAAATTCAATAATAAAATTAAGGACTATGTTGGCACTGTATAAAATAAACTTTATAATTCTAAACTGATTGTAAACCTTTAACTGTTTAGTTTAGTAACTTTTGTGTGGTTCTTACATAAATACAGGATAGATACATTGTCTAAAACTAATTTAGTGTCCATCCATTCATGCGTGTATAATTAATATCATACTTATTTAATATAAGTATTACATTTAATTTTAATGACTAAATTTCTTTACACATTATAATGAAATGACTTGGCAAACACAATATAAGATACTAACATAATTGAAAAAAAAATTGAGCAAATCAGATACATTTAATTCAATACTAATTTGATATTATTTAATGGCTATCATTAAGCAATCAGAATTAAAAAATCATATGCAACTCCAAAACGTTTTGGCGCGAAACGTAGTCATTCCCTCCAAAATTGTGTATTACTGAATAAACCTCCATTCAAAGAACAGTGTATAATTGCACAGACTATAATGATAACCAGAGACTATACTGAAATACAACTGCCACAGACTATAATTTGCCACAAAATTGTCCCACTGACATTTGACCCCCTTCGAGGGGGTGGAACGAGTAATAAGCACCTGTTTCATACTGCATAAATGGTTTTCCCAGGCGGCATAAATACTATCTATGTTGAAATATGAAAGTTACGCGAGAGTTATTATACTGAAAGTTATCGTAACGACGCTTTCGAACGTTTTATGGTTTAAACTTATTTGCTCATTTAAAAACGGGGTTATCTTGACTTATTATATTTTAAAAGAGACTATTTTAATTTCCTACTTTGATAATCCCATGAAGGTACAATACGTTTACATTAATTTGTCTTTAAATGGCGACACAGTGTTATTGGTTAAGCGGGAAAAGGAAATATGAGGTAAGTGGACTGTAATACAAAAAAGGGGATACAAGGAAATCTAAGGAGTCGGGTCGATTTTTAAGGAGAACAATACCACGCCACTTACGGCCAAATGTATATCTGCTAGGGCACTAACCTGAATCTGCTCTCGATCTCCAGCTGTCCCCTGCCTTCTGAACTTCTTGATTTCCTCGGCGGCGTGCAATCTCGTATGAAATATTGCTACGGAAACAAACAACGTTCCAAAATACGTTAAACAAGAGATGTTTCTGGTTCAACCAACGTTCACCGTACGTTTTCTCAAAAGCAACTGCCTACCCGCTCTACAGCGCACAACAAACAACCGACTAAGCGTTAATCGAATATTACGAACATTATTTTAAACATTTTTTAAAATACCCACATTTATACATCACAAAAATAATGATTTATACAAAGTTTAATTATATATATACAAAATAATTCAAATAATCTGTTACACGCGGCTTAGAAACCAGGCCAATTCGTGCGTAACCAAGACGAACGATGGCCGTAAGCGCACGAAGAGTTATCTAAGATTACGACACGGGCAAGACTTGAACCGGCGTCCACAGTGTGCCGTGCTGTTGCTTTAATTAATGGAGCAACCGAGATCTACACGTCATAGGTAAACCTATTGAAACTGCATGTACCTATCCTCCCGCGCTACTTATTTTTTGTTATTTTATTTTCATCGCCCCATTATGTCTAATATATTATTTTATAGTAATTAAAAGTTCAAAATCGTTATTTAGACGCACAATTGATATATCATTATTCTATATCGCTTATACAAAATTCACGAGAGACAGTATATTAACGTGGAGAGTACGAAATTGATTTGTTCCTTGTAATCCGGTAAATGGAGCTCGGATTTGGATTTCTGAATATTAAATTGATTGCTAAAGACGTTATCAAGGAAATTTATTATCTGTTGACGTAGTTTATGTATCCATGCAAACATAATATAATAATTAGTTATTCTAAACAAAAATTACTTATTACAAGTTGTTTTTTTATATTTTATTCGAGATCAAAAACGATCTTACTCGTGGAGCTTTTTACCTTTGACACTTTATCTTCACCACAACGTAAACTTTATTTATAATGTGTGAAAGCCCGTTTCCCACTCGTGGGGCATAATAATAATTTATTTTCCAGACCATAAATCCATTTCTTAAAATTAATTAATTCTAATGTGTGTTAGTTGGGTTAGTAACAATTTTTAACTTAAAACTAGACAATACGTTTAACCATTTATTTATCATATTATCTATGGCATCGGATACTTTATTTATCAAAGGGTTACTCAAAGAACTGACACTATAGATAAACTGCGCAAGGCTTAAGAACTATAATTACCCTCAGAATCTATTGTTATAAATTATACTAGGTTTATAAATAAATATAATAGAATACAATATATACATTTTCTCTCTACAGCTTAAGCGTAGAAATTAAACATCAAAATTAACACTTTCTTAGAATACCTACAGGTGAGAAAAGCAAGTTTTTCAGAAATCTCATTCAGTTCCCGCGCATTCCGTTTTCTGCTGTATTCTTGGATAAAATATATAACTTCACCTTGCTTAGCAATAAGACGCTGTGGAGCAAATTCAGAATTCTATTTAGGCTAGCGTCGGATTATAAGCTATGATAATTCATTGCGATAAATGTTCACAGAAGCATATTTTAAGTCAGTAAAACATAATAAATTTAGACGATTTCTAGACGAAGAGTGCCCCAAATCTGGTACCAAATAACTAAAAAGAGTTCGATTAAGTCCCTAATTTTAAGCCGTAACGAGAAAAAAAACCGTACTTTAAATACAGTCTGTACTTTATGCGAGTTATACTCATTTAAATAAAACACTTTAACGGTTTAAGCGTACGTCAAAATAAAAAACTCTACGCTAGCGCCATCTGTTCGTTGAAGTTGGTACATATTTGGCCAAATAACGACTTCGACTCCATTTAGTCTCCCCGTGACCACGGCTGCTGCAAAGCATCCGAAACGTCGGGCCGTAGTTAAAAATAATTTTTAAACAAGTTTTACTAAAATATATCGCGTTTTATGCTGTTAAAGTGTTTTATTTAAAATCGTAATTTATTTATCTCCTCTATCCAGCTTGGTAATTTATTTATAGCAGTGCTATATACCTACGACAAAGGAGATATTTTATAGTGAACAGGTAGAAACGTAACCTATCACTTCATAATTAAGAATAATAGGTACATACAGTACAAATACCAAGCGCGCTATCGGCCTCGTTATATTGCAAATAACGAATTAATAAGGCTTTACCAATGTCATTTGTGGATATAAATCTTTGTAACTGTTTGCATTTTTTGTCAATATTTGCATTTTGTTCAAATATTGCTTTTAATAAATTGTAAATAAATAAATATTTTTTTACAATAATTATTAAAAGCCAATATTTTTACGTACGACAATTTCTCGATTAAGATCCTTCAAAAATCTAATGACAATTAATGTTATAATGAAATTCCTAATTGAAATTTAATCGCAATATATCGCTTCGCTTTATAAGGAGCAAGCCTTTAAACATTACTCTTGCGAATGTTTCCTTCTTCCCTGTCTGGTGACAGCATTGACAGATTGCATTTCCTTTTCTCTGACATCCTATTGTACCTGCGAGATTATAATATCAACGTCTTAGACGCGCCTTTGGGCGTATTAGGATTTCCGATTTTATATCGACAAAATAGCGTGACGAAAATTAATGACAGGTGTTCAAAGGTATTTGAAAAGTTTAATATTTTGCACATGGTGTAATTGAAATCACGTATTCCCCGTGGGGCATGGGGCTAACACACTTCTTCCGTATCACTAATCGGTTTTATCTGGCAAGTAGTTGATCAGACTTCTGAGTCTTACCAAAACAATATATTATTTCCCCGGGATTCAAAACCAGAACCTCTTACGTTTAACGTAATTCTAGGCAATACGTTTATTCATTTACCTGCCATTTATATAAATTTTAAGCCTATGTAGATGGAAAAAAAAATACTAAACCGTGGGATTTAAACGGGCATCCACAGCGTTCCCTGCTGCTGTCCTAACCATTTGAGCTACCGTGTCGTTTTTTTCGATCCAAATAGGTTTTTAATGAATAATTATATTTTTTGAACGTTATTTTCTGTCATTATCATTTTATAATAACTTCAATTTGTATCAATATTATTGACATTGTCATATCAATCTTAAAAACGTCTTGTTTAACTGCGCTCTATTTTTTTTCTCCTATATATAAATAATATAACCGTTAAAAGTGTTTATATTAATATAGTTGGATTTTTATTGTTAGACGTTTGCTTACGTCATTTATTTCACGGGAGCACTTAGTTGAAATATTTTGGCACACGACGAAGGATATATTTTGTATAATTCCTGTCGACGTACCGAAACAAAGAAAAGTTCGTAGTAATTATGGTATTTAAAATAATTCAAGTAATATAATGTCAAGAGTCATTAGAGAGTCGAAAATCTTTCTCTGCAACTCTTCAAAATAATTAAAAGTAACAATTAAGAAAACCTTCTTTTTCGTAATTAAAAAAATACCGAGAGTTGCGCCGTCAGAAAAATTAATTTAAGCTTTGAGTTTTAATTCACTTATTCTTAATTAATTAATTGCAGCTGCCGTTTAAGAATATTCAGTGTTTCAGCTTGGATTTCATCACAACACGAATGTTATTAATATTTGGTGTACATTAACAATACGTCACAGATATACAAGATTTATTTTCCCTATTAAATAAAAAAATGTTTACAGTTGATAACCTACAACCCAATTGCCCAACGCAACAATCAATACAACCAATACTAACTATTATGGAGAGAAGATGGAAAAAAATAGAAAGAACAATAGGATAGCAAAAGACAGGGCATAGGCATGGTCGCGGGTTTGAGTCCTGACTATTAGATACTCGTACTGTACTACACTTAGTATACTTTTATACATTTTAGCTAAGATGAGTTATATTGATAAATGTCGTTGTCTGTTTGTTGTAGAAGGGTTCGTTAGTCTCATGGTAAACATGCTTAATACTCAACGGGTCGTGGCTTCGATCTCCGCCGGGTCATTATTGTCAAACATGTTGAATTTCGTATGAAAATCTGAATATTCAATTCCAGATTCTCATATCCAAAGCCAAAACAGGTCGCATCTTGTTTAAATGTTATATAGCTGGGTTACATTGCCTTCCATCACGTAAACCATGTGCTTCTCTGCTTTGTTCTATATAAAATATATATGCAGATAAACCCTACAACCACAGATAAAATTACTAACACAGATATCAACTATTATTTGACGTAAGAGTACTGTGCGCCCGACATCCGCACTCCCTCAAATTCAATTTAATACACTCCCAAAGCAAAGCAGAGAACAGTAATAAAATATTCCCTCTTTGCTCTAACAAAAATTCGGGGCCACCATTCAACCAAGGGTAGCGGAACGTTAAATATCTGTGTTTTGGTTTATGTATTTATTATCTATCTACTACATCACATTCGGAGCACGAGATGTATGCCGGATCCTATAAAAATAATTATTATTCGTTATTTTTTATTTCTTTTTCTTTATTTGTTCTTGCTGTACCACGCAATATACTGTAAAAATAAAGTTCTAATACGGTGCTATTTGAAAACTTTAATATTTTTCACATGTTATTGCACATGATGATATTATATAAATTATATCAACGTTAGCGTTCCAATTGAGCCACCGAGTCATAGCAAGGAACGCTGACCATGCCGGCTCAAGTCCTGCCCGAGTCGTAAACTTTTTCTACTTATATATATATATATATAATCGTAAAAAGTCTTACGAACTATATTGATGTATATAATAGAAAAATTATACATTTTTTTAACGATAGAAGAATATAGAAATTCCGTCCACCACCCTTGTAATAACGACCCGTTGATTATAAGCTATACGTTGCTACCATTAGACCAACCAGTCCGTCATAACATTTGGGATAACTCTATTTTTGTCCCTATTATACTTATTTGTGTAACTACGTTCTGTTTTTTATATAAAGAGGAATACATATAATTAAAACCAATTTATATTTCATACTGGTCTTAATATTGTTAATGGTTGCGAGATGGATTATACTATACAGGATTTACGATATAACTGAATACAATCCATTAGTGAAAGATTATTTCAAAATTGAATTTGCGATTTATTTATGGTGCCATTTACGATATGACGTTTTATATTGTGCTTATTGTCTAGTTTACGAAAAATGTATTCTAATTTTTTTTTAATGATGGAGGACATTTTTTGAAATCCACAGACTGAAAACGAAACTCGATTAAGCTTTATGACTTTTTCGTCTGTGGACGGTGGTTCGTGACTCGGGCGGAATTTCTATATTCCTACCACCAATTTTATATCCAGATTTCCAGACGAAGTCCAGCATGCTTCAGAAAAATTGGACTTGGTGGGGATCGCACCCACGACACGTTGATCATTAGCCATACAATGCTACCACTAGACCAGTCCAGACCAGACCGGTCGAGCCCGTCACGATTGTATACTATTTAAATTTCTTTCATTAAAATTACCTATCTTTAAATTGACTACGAAATTTCATGCCATTAAAAGTACACTCACATAAGTGCCTTCGATGTTTGCAGTACAAATGTAAACTTTCTAATTGAAGAAATATAAATAAAACTACATTACACTTTACATTTGCAAGCTCATGCAAAGCAGAAAAGGAAATTGGCTGAATCAAAGCGAAACGTTTTGTAGGAATTCAGAGCGTTAATAATATAAATGCATTTGCTTCAAAATAAAATTTCTTCACCAATTACTTATGAGTAATACCAAAGTAGTAGTATAAGGGCAGTAACTAATTATTATGGCGTTATTACTTATTTATTAAATATTAAAATACGAATATCTATACTAATATAATGAAACGCAAAACTTTGTTTGTTTGTTTGATAACGCTAACCTCAGAAACTACAGGTTCAAATCGGATAATTTCTCAAAGTCTAACAAGTCTCAAAAAATTATATCTTTATTTTAGTAACCTATTGGAAATCAAACCCACGACTTTGTACTTGTCTACCATAATACCAACCTAGCATCATACCAGAAACGTGTATATTCATAGCTGTTTAGATGTATCTTCGTAAGGTCGAAGATTTGAACGATTGAAATTATTATACAGAAATTATTCAATGGCCAAAGCTTTACGCCCTTATAAAGAAGGCCCGAGTTCCAGCGGTGGGAAATATTAAACGGCTGATGACGTTTCTTCGTAGCTGTCTTAGCATCAGTAGTAAAACAACATGATTATTTAAATAAAACATTAACGGTTTAAATCACATCCGACATCCGAAACGTCGGGCCGAAGTTACAACTCATTTTCAAATAAGTTTAACTAATATATCGCGTTTTAAACCGTTAAAGTGTTTTATTTAAAGGTGTACTACTCGCGTAAACTATAGACAGTATTTAACATGATTATTCCATAATTTATTGCGTCAATTTTTAAATTAGGTGAATTACACTAGTAGCATATTTATTTGAAAAAAAAAAATTATTTAACGTGTTATTCCAAATGCATTCATAACATATTTATTTTTAATACGTTTATATCATTTGAATGAGAGTAAACATAAATTCAGTTTATAAGGCAACAAATATAAAGTTAGTAAGTTCTCTTAACTTTTAAATGAAGTCTGTATGAACGAATAAAAGTTTAAAATACCGTTTTAATTTTTCCAGAACGACTTACTTGAACCAGCGTTAAGCTTAAAGAAATTTTGAATGTGCTTAAAAAACAGTAACAAAAACGAGCACTGAAGGCTGTACACTGAAGTTCGATTTCGGCCTTGCATTAAATATTTTTTAATCTATACTAATATATTAAGGTAAACAGTTTATTTGTTCGTTTCAACGCGCTAAACTCAGGAACTACTGGTTCGCATTGAAAAATTATTTTGTGTTAGATCATTTATCGAGGAAGGATATAGGCTATAAAACATTGCGCTGTGACTAATACGAGCGAAGAAACAGCGGGAAATGTGACAAGAACGGGGTAAAATATTCAGCTCTGTGAGTTTCCGACTCGTACGCTGCGAAAATGGTTCAAGAGACCCACAAAATAGAAAAAATAATGATTCCTCTACATGTTCTAAAAGAAGTAAGCGACGAAGTAAGTAACATTATATGTCTATCTTTTATGATTAACTTGCAAGAACGACGGAGCGCGTACGACGTCGTGGGTAAGGAGGTTTGCCAATACAAATTTTAACGCCCAAAATAGCTATTCTACGCGGACGGAATCGCTGAAATAGCTAGTCTAAAACAAACTTTTAATTTACATAGCTCTCTTGCAATAGCGCTAATCTTTACCCACTATCAAAGCATAAAGGCGTTGCACAGTATAAACAGCTATGTACACTCATTTTAATATGATAATTCAAAACCATTACTAGAATCTGCAACGAGAGCCTGTTATTTAACAGACGTTATCTCGTCTAAAATGTTTTAATTAACTGGCAACACGGCGTAAGTGGGCTACCGTGGGTCCAGGATAAGACGCGTCTATCGTTGGACCGGGGCCAACAGTGTTACCGCTTTATTGGGAAAATTTCATACATTTCCGGGGAAATCCAAAACTCCGCTTCAGTAGCGTCGCTACGCCACATTTGTCCGGGTTCTAATCCTAATGCTTAACAATTCTTGAAGTTTTGAATTTTTCTTCGTGAAAAATGCCTTCTTCTATATTGGGTCAAACTTTTAAGCTTCTCTTGAGAAATATTTTGTGCTTGTTGTGGAGTTTTATTGTGTTATAAGCAGATATTTAAATAAAACACTTCGACAGTTTAAAACACGATATATATTGGTTAAACTTATTTACTATTATTACTAGGGTTATTAGGGTATTACTGTTAAATTATGTAGATATAATATATTTATAGTGCGTGACTTAAATATTACTGCTAAAATTTTATGTCCAAGGTATGTGGTTTTAGGTAAAATATTTATGTATTTTTTGTGACGCTTATAGTTAAAATTGTAACTCCGACCAGTACAGAAGTCCAATTAAGGTAAATAAAATCGATCAGTGAAACGGACACAGCAATGTGTTAGCCCCATACCCCACGACTACAATTATACGATAAGAAATAATTTATAATTCATCAACACTACAAATTAATAATATTGATTTAAAATTCTATTAAAATATATGTAGATTTAAAAATTTAACACCGCGGGCGAGACTCGAACCGGCATACACAGTGATCCGTGCTGCTCTAACCAATTTAGATTGAACTATCGTGTGCATGGTCGAATTTCTTCAATCCATTAATACATACATCTCACTCAAGTATTTTTAATCAAAATATTTTTTATTTATATAATGCCATCTTGCATATGTGAAAAATAAGTTTTCAATATTGTTGGTATGTTTAAGTGTTTAAGTTAAATGTGTGAATAGAAAATAGTGTTATACTGTTGTATTCAGTATTACATTGTTAGTGTCAGAAATAATGGTGGTTGGACTATTTCGTACTTCGGGTCTGAATTTGGTTGAACTACGCAATAGGTATCCAAAACTACCTTCTATGTCCTTCCCACCAATAGCTTACCCCCCCCTGCCCGCGCACCTCACTGCAAGCAGTGAAGACAGGCCTAGCGGAATTAAGGCAGTTACCGGACACCGCGCGGGTAGTTGACATCACTTTAGCTAATTACAAGTGTGTGAAGCCTGAAGAACTAATTATATTCGGTAAGTCCTTATTATCTTCCTTAATTTTATCTTATTCCCCTATTGCCTAATTAATTAGCCATTTTTGGGTGCGAAATGGTTCCACCAATTATTGAGGGTGATCTAAAGTTTTATTTTTCGTATTTAAAAAAGTTATAACTTTACCAGCGCGTAATCAAATGGAGTTCTTAATTTTATAGTCTCAGTGACTCCGTGGTTAAACCGTTTAAGTGCTAGCACGTTTAACTATCACATGTTTTCATAAATATTTGATGTGCACATGTGCACTGAAAGCAACAAAACATAAACTTCAGCGCATATCTATTCGATTGAAATGTTTTAGTGCATATAAATTTAACTTCACAGTTCAGCTCTTTCGAGTGCTTCTAGGGTTTCCGTTGGGTTGCCAGATACGAAACAAAATTGTGCTATTGTTTTAAAAATAGATACATCATTTAAATTATTTGTAATAAATACTAAGAAAGTTAATTGCGTTTTAAATTTTAAGGTTATGTTTAATCCCTTAGAATATGACAAAACAATTCTTTATTTAGAATAGAATAAAAATAAGTTTATTCAGAAACACCAACCATATTTACAATCAAATCTTATTCTACAAATGTTTGTAATGTAATATTATGTAATATAGGGAGAAATAAACACAAATTTAATTAAATAAACCAATATTCTGTAGCCCTTTAGGATATATTAATTTTCTTCCGTACGTGAATCAGAAATATTACATAAGGACAAAAAACACGCGACATATTGTAATTGGACATTGCAAAGACAGCTAGCGAACTAAGTTACAGCACTTGCAAGTTGTCAAGCACTAAAAACCGAGAGTTACGGAAAATATTTACGTCTGGTAACACTATGTCTAAGTACCGTTGGAAATTTCATTTGCAAAGTGCGTCCATTACTAGTCATTTAACTTCGAGCATTAAACTAGTGAAATTAAAATGAAGCTTAGCCGGCTGCGGTAATGGTATTCTATTTTATCACTTCGTTCTTGTCTCTCCTATTCTTTCTTCTTGAAGAACCGCTTTTGATTTGTGGGACTGAGGAGAGTTGGTGTTTCATTGATTGCATCAATAGCCAAGTAGCTTTCTATCTTCTCTCCGACCGAAACGCTTACGAAATAACAAAAAAAAACATAAAGATAAAAAAAAGAAACATTAATTTATTATGTATTACAAATTTATTCAAATCAAACTAAAAGTAAAATTAGATGGTTCCCTTTTGCTTTTTTGGAGATATACTGCATCTGCACGATTGACTATTCAGCATCTGTCACTCTGTTAAAGCATCCGAACTTGCCCGGCACTAACCGTTCCCATCAATAAGCTGGAGAAGGCCGCGTAACGTTCTTACCCCCCGACGACATCTCAAACCTCGATTCCTTATCGTTTCCCCACCCCTCCCCGAAACCCCTCCGTAGGGAGGTCATTTACGCTACCCTCACCCGGTGAGCTGGGGGCGGCCAAAACAAAAAAAAAACAACGGGGGGGGGGGGGGGAAAAGGGGGGCGGGGGCGTCCCATTTCCACAAGCTGCGCCCGCGCCCCAAGCCGCCCGTAGCATTCGTGCTCCAAAGGAACACAATACGGAAAAATCAATAAAAAAAAAAACTCTGTTAGGCTACCAAATAAAAGTCATCAGTAATTTCGAATTAGAACAGGGGGTACTGTCTCTAGTTTACGCAATTAATACACATTTAAACAAAACACTTTTCACGGTTTAAATCTATACTTTATTATAAATGCGAACGTAACTCTGTCTGTCTACCTGTCTGTCTGTCCGGCTCGTCTGTCTGTCCGGATTTAACTCCTAAACTACTGAACTGATTTAATTGAAATTTGGTACACAAATCTTTTAGAGCCTGAGAAAGGACATACTTTTTAATCTCAAAAAAGGTTTGATAGGGGTTAAAAAGGGGATGAAAGTTTGTATGGAAATTCGTGGATTTTCGAAGCTAAAACGATGAAACTTTTTTCTTTGGCTTTTTGGAAATAGGAGTGGGAGTGGGAGTGAGAGCGGGAGTGAGTGTAGGAATGAGAGTGGGAAGTTAGAGTTAGTGAGTTAGTTAAAAGTGCGAGTTAGAGTAGAAGTAATGTGAGGTAAGAGTGTTGCGGCAAAGTAGCATTGAAGCAAGTGGATGTTAGATTGGCTGACTTAAATACTTTCTTACATAAATTAATAAACAAAGTAAAAATTAAAAATTCTATCCCAAATCACTAATCCACGCAGACGAAGTCGCGGGCGCAGCTAGACCAAAATAAGTATTTATGTTGACTTATTTACATTTTTTTTAACTACAGCCCGACGTCGGATGCTTTGCGACAGCAGCAGTCGGTGTTTTTAAACCGTTGGAAGTGTTTTACTTAATCAGTGGATGCTGTCTATATATTGATATATTATAAACAAAACTTGTTTGAACAAGTATTTTGAAAGATTTAATATAACATATTATATTACATAAGGTACTTACTTATCGTAGTACACAATACTTTTGCCTGAGAAATACTAAAGATAAGTTAGTTAGTTATATTTTAATAACGGCACGACAACCTTGTCGTATATATTTTACTTTAAGCTCCAGTTATATAACCACTTGATTTATGCTCGTGGGATCTGAAGTTCGATTCCTGGTCGTGCACGTAATATTTACGTATTTATTAGTGGTTTGTCTATATTGTAATACGTGTACTTCGATAGTGTTCGGTACTTGAGCACTTGTACTATGAAGACCTTTTCACTTGCATTTGACATTGTGGTACATAACTTTCTCTACACCTAAGATCAAAAAAGGATCTAGTCCCAGCCGTGGGAACTGTAAAGGTCGAAAAAAGGTTGTCCCTTTAAATAGCTATGAATACAAGTAACACCTATGAATTTTATTTTCAGCAATTACATAAACTATATACTTCAAAAAAGACGTTTACAACTTGTAAACGTCTTTTTGAAGTATATTTTTTTTCCTATAAACTGTAATAGCTTTTACAAGCTTTCAAGTGGGTATAAATCATTTTGATACTTGAATTGTAATGTCCAATAAAACGCGATCTATGACAGCGATAACTACGTGAAGTGTTCATAGAAGAATCCTATTCGGTGTGGATAATTTCCACAGGTGTTTTATGTCATTAGACAACTTCGGAATATGTTACCAAAATGTATATCACTAATAAGGACGTATTCCACTGACAGCTAAATCTATACTAATATATAAAGAAGAGTTTGTTTGTTTGTATCGTATAGACGACGGGTTTGAATTGAAAAATTATTTTTGTCTTGGTTAGCGCATTTATCGAGAAAGGAACTATAGGCATAAAACATGGCCCTTTTACTTATAAAAGCGGAGATCCAATGAGAAAAAAAATGGGATAATTATTCATCAAGCAAAAAACAGTCTCTAATGATCTAGCTAGCTAAAAATCTCTGAATGCTTGTCTTTTAAGTTAAATATATTAACAAACACTACATAAAGTATTTATGACTTACTACATACCATCTCTGTAGCTAATTGGTAAAACTTGTTGCCTAGCATTACGTTAAACGCGAGAGGTTCTGGTTCCAAAGCCCGAGGAGATAATAGATTGTTTTGTTGGGGCAGGGCACAGAAGTCAGATCAACTACTTGTCTGAACAAGAACAGATCGGTGACAATAGGTCGCCCCATGCCCCACGGGAGGAAGCAGGCCTCCACTTTTATGACATAGGGATTATTCGTAGTTTAATCGCTAAATACGTTACTAGTCCCTTTGTTAAGCCGAAGGTTAGGTCTAGGTTCTTATTTATGTGAAACAGGCACAAAAATATATCTGCCTTAAGCCCCACGCATGGAAATGGAGAATCTAGTCTCAATTATGAATTTTAGAAGGATTGACGATTGAAGAAACCCGTGGTCGACATTTTTATATCTTAAATGTAATAATCTCATACCATTTAGTGTGGCACAAGCCTAATCCATCGCACTACGTCACTCAACGCGGCGTATTTTATTACGATTCGGCTTCGCTCCGTCTCGTCTCTTAATTATTTTCTCCCATTTTGTCAAAGACAAAAAATATCTTCAACGCGTTTAAGCGTCAGATTTTGTGATAAATTTAGCTTCCCTAGCGTTGGGACACTCTATAATTATCGCCGCTGTCTTCCTTCATAGGGAATGCACATTTTTAGGATAAAGAACGCTATTAATCAGTCTTTGGGCGTTTCGTTTTTTTTCGACGTTGAAAAGAAATATTGGCTTTTTAAACATTGGGGCTTACTTAAATACTTGTTAAAATTATACGTTACGGTCTTTTGCTCTTAACTATGAAGAAATTTTACTTATGAACAATGTGATAACTACTATTTCAAACATATTTATTAAAATAGTTCAATTTTCACCTATATTTAATTCTGTTTATAACTTAATATGTATGTGTCAAACCTTCTTCTTCATATGATTTTAGTCTGTATTATAACCATAGTATTTCAAATGATAACGATTGTAATATCTATTGTCCTCTTTATTAATTACTAGCGGCCCTGTCCCGGCTTCGCACGGGTAGACATAAATAAGTACAAATAATTAAATTATAAGCATGCTAATTAAAACGACCATAATATAAATTAGAAAAAAATTGTATTGCGCGTCCTCTCTGTTAACGACCGTGGTCTATCTCGCTGGTTCAGGAGCCGCTGCGAGCGTTCAGTGTTAGTGCCCCGTGCACGCGTTCGCGAATTCGTAGCTCTATTTCCTTCAAGTCGCTGCGACGATCTCGCATTTTGTTCTCCAAGAAGAACCTGAACATTCGACGATAGATTCTCTGGCTCGCGATTGGGACCCGTACACTCTAATACTTTCCAGACGATCATTTTAGGAAGAAGACTCCAATACGACGAACTTTTGCTAATCTCTTTAAGGATATTTATTTTAAATCAGAGAAATTAAGAATAAACTAATAATAATACAAAAAAATATTCAAGTTCAAAGCGATAGTTCTGAAAAGAACTTTGACAAACATTATACAAAGTGTGATTCCTAATACTAAAATTAAGTAGCTCTGAAAATATTTTTTTAAGTGAAGCATAAAAATGTTAAAAAAAACTCATAATGTCGTTCGCGCCCACTGCGTAAGGAGCCCACTGCCCCTCTACCGTCGAATTAGTTACTCGATGCGCGGCGTGGTCGGCCGATGTAAAATTCAAAAAGTAATTATAGGTATTAGACTCTTAAAAGACCAACAAATATGCAAAATATATATTAAAGTAAGGTCTGTATGCTTGTCATATTATTATTTCTAGTTATTATAATAATTTGTACAATCATTTTAAGAATAATAATAATAAGTTATTGGACCTTTATTTAAATAAGTTTATTGTAACTGATTTCTGTAAAAACTTGTAGGACCGCCGCTTTCCGGATTCTTTGTATACTCTACCTCCAAAATAATATAAAGGAGTAGTTTGCATTTAAGATTACGAAATAACCGTAAATTCTGTCGCGCCCTTCGGATTTAGTACTTGAAAATATATATCGGGTTCATGATTCAAGATTATTATTTTGATTTCGAAATTGGGCTTCTTTCTCAAGTCAAGTCAACAAGAAACAAGAAAACATAATTTTTTTAATCTGTCAAATTTTTACATTGTCTGTATATATGTACCACATAACCTATATCTTGTTAAATAAAATACTACAGATATACATATTTTATGTAAAGACGTGCAACAAAACAATTTGCTAAGCCAGCAAAACTAATTTAATTCTTTAATAGCACCTTACCAACATAATAATTGCAATGTATTTAGTGCCAACATTAAACGGTTATTTGGAGCACAATAAAATCCACAGAGAACATAACCAATAATTCAAACGATCCGGAAAGCTTTGGAGCACCTGGTCGAGGCAATAACACCGCTAGATGTCGCTTAGCCACCCCGATTATTGCCTGTGGTAAAATATTGGACATCCTTCCGCTACCTTGTAATATCTGTGGACTGGGCTGCGCTAAAAAAATAAAGTACAAGGAATTTGTACGCTGTATATTTTTCTCGTACTAATTGTCTGAAAGCCATTTTAGTAAGACAAAAGTCATCCGTCCGGTATGCCGTCCATCGCGGATTCGAGTTCTGTGCGATAACTTTTTTAATTATACATTTTTTTTAATCTATTATGTAACATTGAACGTAAAGGAAAGTTGAGGTGTATTGTAAAACAATTTAGTTATTTTAAACAATGCTTTTTTAATTTCGGACCATTTGTAAAAAAAAAAAGGTCGGAGGTTCTACGATGGCATAGGGCTGACTGAGGCATATAACTCGCCTAAATTAAACTTAAAATCTGTAAAACTACCGTAAAAGTGATATTCCCCTCGTTAGGCATCGGGCGAATACATTTTTGTGTTCCTTTCACTGATCGATTCAATTTACAGAAAAGTTTCCCCAGGATTTGAACCCAGAACTTCTAACGCCTAACGCAATAGTAGGCCACACGTTTAACCATTTAGCTAAAGAGACGTCAAAAGTTACAGTAAAGAAAATAATAATTCTTGAAACATTTATAATTAAGAAAACACCTGTTCTTTAATCTTTTGTAACACCTGTAGATAATCAGCAGCTTTCATAAATTAATTAAGAATACTCTATTTGATTAAAATTGACTCGCAGTCAATTTCTTGAATATAATTCTTTTGAAGAAATATGGCTACCACACCTAACAAATCGACTATGGAGCACAGTATAAATATTAACAATAGGAAAAAATTGCATGTTGAGGTTTATCATCTATCTGTAATTACGGTACTAATAAATGCAACCTAAGGTAAGTTACAAGATATGTAAAAGTAGAAAAAATAGATAGGCATAAGTACTTTTTGTATAAACCAAAACTCTATGTAATGATTACCCAAGACAGCGATACTAAGGTATTGTTTATCGTTTACGCGAGTAGTAAACATTTAAGTAAACACTTTTAACGGATTTAAAAGCCGCTAAACGGTTGCTAAATCCGAAGCGTCGGGCCGTAGTATAATTTTATAAACAATATATATTAAATTTTAGATTGCGTTTTAAACTGTTAAAAATGTTTTTTTAGGAATATTATTTTATATTTCTTATTCAGTTGCTTAATTTAATAAATGACTATATATAATTTAAAAAAATGATTTACACAAAAAAAAACGAATTACTCGAATAAAATACCTTCATATGTAACATGTGGAAAATAATTAAGGTTTTTTTTATGGGAGAAGGACAGACAAGCATGGTGTAACCTCTAAACAAGATGCGCCGTCGACCTGTTTTGGATTTGGATATTCGGAAATCGGACACAACGCGATTAAACTTGACGGCTTATTGTGGACGGTAGTTTGATACTTCTACCGCCCGTTAAATAGATTTCAATTATTACATTTCCTCTTTACCAGCACAAAATCGGGGGCATGCACTAGTTAATAACGTAAATAGTAACCGAAGGCAGCAATATTCACTATATTATTATATGTAAAGCTTGGCTTTGCTGTCGTTGCATTGATCAATAAATCATACGCTTTGCTGATGAGGCAATGCAGAAAGTCATTAATTGCGATGACCAATAATATCTAATAACTATTATTGTCACTAATCGACTTTAGTAACGAGTAATTAAAAGGTATTTCGTTACAAAGTACTTTATAAATTGATACCGATTACATATTCTTTTTTATAAACTTGTATCTTACGCGTTACGGTTTACATAAATAAAAAAAATACTTAGGTTAACACAATGAAATACGCTCCTTTAAATAAAACAACTTTAACGGTTTAAAACGCGATATATTAGTTAAACTTATTTGAAAATGATTTTTAACTTCGGCCCGACGTTTCGGATGCTTTGCAGCAGCCGTGGTCACGGGGAGACTAAGGATGTCTCTGACGTCAAAGTAAAAAATTGCCACGCTTGCGTCATCTGTTCCGTCGAAGTTGGTATCTGGCGAAACTGGCCTTACAGAATTGACTAACGGTGTCTTCGCGTTTGCCGGTATGCTGTTTATTGGGATCCAGAGTTTTTAATATGGGATCCCAGGTGTTTGATAATTTGAGGCCGTCCTCCCTATTGAAATAATTATGTATATTATTATTAGTATTGCGATGTTTATGTACAAAGAAAAACTTCTAAATATCCGAAAATTTAAAGCGATATTCACTTCTTTATAAAACAGTACCTCCTTCTTACTTTGGAATACATCGTTTTAGATAAATCAAAATGGCGGAAGGACGTTTGACAATTTATGACAGTTATTGTCTATTTCTATAATTTTACTTATTGAATTTTATATATAGATATATAATAATCTTTGATGAACAGAATTAAAACTGTGCGTCGAATAATTTAAACTGCGACAACTTTTGGAACTCGGTGCTTCCTTTTATTTCGCTTGAACATTTTGATATGAGGATCTACAATCATTGGCTTCTTCTGGCCAGGGATGATTTAACTTAGATCACCGCTTTCCAGCAAGTAGAATGCCCGTCTAACTTCAATAAAATGGTAACTTCCTTGTTATGTAATTGTGTATGTAAACTTTTCGAATTAACATTTTTGCAAGCTTTCTGTAAATCCTACTGTTCGTTTTCCCCAGTTCCAAGCAAATGGGAAGTCGTCATTTCCCTCTGCTTCACGCCTAGATATTATTTCCGGTCATGCTATCGAGCTGAATTATTATTTTATCGCGCTAATAAAATTAATAGCTGCCTTCCCCGCATTAGCGAACAATTGATGGGCCCTGTATCCCGTTTTCTTGCGAGTTTAGGGTGGATTCCTGTAATTTATACACAATTCTAAATAATGGCGGAGAGAATGCGTTAGTTCGCTTTGTTTTGAGGCTCTTTTGATTGAAATATAACTCAACTTCGAATAATTTTCATGATGGATTATCGTCAGAAATAAAAGCAATTGGTTAAAGTAAAAGCAGGGAACGCTGAGGATGCCGGTTCCGGTCCAGCCCGTGTCGTATTTTTTTCATTTCATTGATTTCCAATTTATATAGTTTAAAATTATATTGCGGATGAGGTGCATGTGTCAATAGGTTGAAAGTTCAATGATCACATGTAAAACACAGTAGCTAAATTGGTTAGATCGATAGCACTTAACTTTGTGGATGCCGCTTATAGTCCTTCCTGTGTCGTAATTTTTTCAAATCCAAAATCAATTTTTAAATTAAAAATAAAAATGTTTCTACAATAACTTACAAACTGTTATTACAAAATTTGCATTTAAAAATGGTAATTATCGCATTTGTTAAATATTGTTATTGTCAAAAAAAAAAATGTTCGATAGTAGCTACAATTCGTCAGTCAAGTACGACAACCACAGACAATCCAATTAATTATACACTACATACAGCGTGTTATTAAAACACCCTACACATTCCATAGAGGATTATAAAACCACAAATATGCATAACATATCAAATTTCGCATGCATAATTTTCATTAATATTAAGCGTGTGTATTTATTTTTGCTTTGAATTTAAAATAAAATGTAATACGTCACTTTTGATGGAAGGTGAAGTACCCCCCCACCCCCCCACCCCCATACAATATCTCAACAAGATGCGTCGTCGATCTATATTACCTTAAACTGAAGCGATTAAACTTCACTTCTTCTGTGGTCAGAATTTCCTTATACCTACCCCCCATTTAATAGCCATATTTCCAGACTAAGTCGAACGTGTTTCAGAAAAACTATAAATCAATAAGAACATTAGCCATATCTTCCTACAATTAGACTGAAGAGCCGTTTAGAGTTAATATTGCATTTTAGGGTAAAAAGTAAATAGTTAAAGCCCACATAAAGGGTTATCAAGTACACAAACACCTTATGTGTCCGTTTCCTTAATCAAAATTCTTTCAAACGCAAGTTGCACTTTTTTTAATTACAGCTAATCTAAACTTATAATATAATAACCCGATATTCCAAACAATAGCATCGTTGGTCTTAGTTGTTGTGAGGGAGAAATTTATCGCCTCACTTAATTGATTGGGTGAGGTACATATCCATCCTACAATTTACTACTAATTTTACATATTTCATTATTACTTATGAATTTTTCCAGTAAATAATCTCTCAAGATAATATATATGTTACCTACCATAATTCAGTAAATTAAATGTTATTGGCAGATAAGCCTTGTTAACGTTCGAAAATTATTTATATATTTAACGACTTCTTCAAAATGTGTTCACTTTTGTTCAAGTTCTAAATAATGTATCTTTTATTACTTATTTTAACTTCTATATTGTACGGAGACTCAGTTCCCAAATTCACGATCTTCAAGTCATAAACATTTAAAGGCACATTGGGGTATGGGCCGGACTAATTTCTGAGTCTGTTGCCATTATTGATTATGTATATAATAAAGAAGACTGCTCTGTCTGACATGACTGATGGCATCTAACCCATGGTAGTAAAAATGACTGAAATAAATCTCGTTTTAATCCGTTATAGTAATTCTCTTATGATGCATCGTTCAAAATCAATTAACGTTTAGCTGTACACACTAATAACCCAAGAGAAATGTTTCCGCGCAACTTACAAAGCCAGGCGTGCTAACTGAATTAAGTAAGGAGCAGGTAGACGTGTTCCAAGACAAATTGCTTTGTATCACGCCTCACGCCACTAAATTCCTGTTAAACTATAAATTATTTCAGCTATTTCTTCTAATGGTAATTGAAGGAACCTTTGATTTGTTTTCCTTTCGACTACATCGTCTGTATTGGATTCAGCTTACGATTGTAAAAATAAAACATTAAGACACCTATAAATTGTGTAAAACTTCTTCAGTCATCTTGAAAAGCTTCTAGGCTTTCACCATCACGAGTTGATGAGATCAGAAAGAAAGATCTTAGCGAATACTAACAAAAGACGACGTCCGAAACTTGAAAGTACTTTAGAAATGAGACAGTACAAAACAGAAATAAGTTTTGCCATTACAACGCATTTTCTGGAATAAAAAAAAATACTATCATTGCATTGAGTCTGATGATAACGTAGCGTAACATTGACTATATATACTTTTTATGTAAAAAAATATCCAACATGACATTAGATTAAAAATCCTATGAATGTTAAATAAAATGTAAATACGACAATGATTTTAAACTGTTTAAAATTAAGAATGAATTCTGCATTGTTGATCTTAAAAGGTTTAAAATCCTGGCCTTCTGCATATAAAAAGATTAGAGTTATTTATCATCTCCTAAATGTACATATCTACAGTGTGTAATAAGCATTCAAATAAAACCCTTATAACTGTTTAATACGTGAAACACACCTTTCGTGACCACTGCTGCTGCAAAACGTAAAATAATTTAAAAATAAGTTGTACCTATATATTTCACGTTTTAAACCGTTAAAAATGATTTATTTTAACATACCTGTATATTTCGTTTGCATTTTAATACACAGATCCGCGTTAACCACGTCCTACTGATGTGATTCTTCCAATTTGAATCCAATCTAACGGCTGGTAGTCCGTCGTTGTATTGCGAACTACAATCGAATAGAATTGTATATTGAACGCGATTCCCGGCACCGAAATATTCAATATCGACAACACCTGCATTGTTTTCATAAACGTTTTATTTGTTTCCATTTACCCGCTATTGGCGTTTTGCTTTGCAATATCCGAAATATATAGATTAGCTTTTCGGTCTTATTGTGTTATTACTTGCTAGAAAACGTACGTAAACTTTAAAACTATGATTCGAACGAATGTTTAAGCTTTTGTCCTAACATTAAAGACTACATTCAAAATCAATTTTAATTAAAAAAAATTGCTTTCGGGCGGGTCTTGAACCGACACCCACAGCGATCCGTGCTGTAGCTGTGTTATATAATGCCATCATGTGAAATATTAAAGTTGTCAATGATAAAAATTAGTACTTATAAGGTCTCGTATTGAGTATATAAGTATGGAAACATTAAATTTTAATTTAAACTGTAATATTATTAATTATTTTAAAAGTAATGTTATAAAATTCATAGAAGATAAATTAGTGATTCAAAACAACTTGTTATACTTAAAATATGAACTAGGAAAGTTAGTATAGTATTAAGAGATGTTGCAGACGATGTTCAAATGTTTTGCCTCACCAAAATTTTCTTATGACAGAGGAGGGTTTGATGGAAATCTTAACAAATTGCGCTATCGACCTTTTTTGGATTAGACATTTGTAAATGCACATACTGATACTGACACGAAATCAAACTTCACTCGACGGTAGGAGGACGGTAGTTTGTGGTTTGGGCGTAAATTTTAACAGATTTCCAGACGAAGTCCAACGTGTTTCAGAAATAAGAGATGCGATAGGGGTCTACCCACGTCCCGTTGATTATTAGCCATACATCGTTAACGTTATACCAACGAGGCCATCGTACATTTTCTATGTAACTTTTGTTTGAATCTAAAAACTCTAAAAATAATTTCTATTGAACCACAGTACTGACGGACTCGTCTAAACAACATTACCACGAATACAAGCGAATTTTTGTATGCATTGAATATTCATCAGTTAAATTGAAAACTGGTGAATTTACATCCGGTCTCAAATCCCTGGTGACTATTTTTGGATCGAATATAACTTTGGTTTTAGTTTAATGAGAAGTGGGCTTTCTAATGGACTTGTCGCGTTCCCTTTGGATGAAAAACTTTTAACGCTGAAAATTAGAGGTCGTAAAGTTTGTTGATGTTTATTTAATATACAAAATTATACTGTACAATGCCAATCATATGTAAGACAGTAAGGGTTGATACATAAATATTTGTTGCTTGGTAGCCCTATAGTATTTAGTAGTTGAAAATTATTTTCACTACGGCCCGACGTTGCAAATAAGTTTAATTTCGCGTAAACTACCGACATCCCTATAGTAGTAATCACTTACAAGTCGTAGATTCGATGTCTACTGGATGTTTGTTACTCGAGTTTCAGTTTGAATGTCGAAAAGTAATAGAGATATTTATTTATTAATTATATTTTAAAGAGATTTCTTTTCACTTTTCGTCAAGTGAACCTTTGTCTGTTCTCTTCTGTTATAAAAATGAGTATAGAAGAAGAAGCTTTCGGTACTTAAATTGTGAAAGCACACAAGTACTAAATACTGTCTATAGTTTACGCGAGTAGTACACATTTAAATAAAACACTTAAACGGTTTAAAACACGATATATTAGTTAAACTTATTTCAAAAAGATTTCTAACTTCGGCCCGACGTTTCGGATGCTTTGCAGCAGCCGTGCTCACGTCTTCCCGTGACCACGGCAAAGAAACGTCGGCCCGAAGTTAAAAATTATTTTGAAATAAGTGTAACTAATATATCGTGTTTTAAACCGTTAAAGTGTGTTATTTAAATATTTAGTACTGTCAACGTAGATTGTTATGTAATTTTTTTTTTGTATCGAACGGTTTGATACAGTTTTTCATTATTTTACTAAAATGCAAGTAAAATTTTCGTAGAGTCCTGTTTGGTAAATAGGATCCCAGTTATTAGTTTTATATACAATTATAATCTATATAAAATTGTCTCTTTATTACTATCAGTACAGTTATATTATAAAAATAAGTTAACCTTTACCAGTAGAAGAATGCCAATACCAAGTATTTACAGTAAATACACACATATCCCACGTACAAACTCTAGATCCTACGAGATCCCGGTTCTAACAGGAAGATAAAGTGAACTAGATAAACATACATCCATATAACAAATTGTAGATAAATGGATATCGTCCTCGGGCAAATAGAAAATCTTTAAGTTAAATACAGCCAAGCTTACGTGTGTGTAACGTACTAAGCTTGGTTTAATGTAGCACTATCTATAGTTTTAGCGAGTAGTACACATTTAAATCACTTTTAACAGTTTAAAACGCGAAATATTTTGGTTCAATTACTCTAAACTAAGGTCCGACGTTTCGGACGTCTGCAAGCAGCCGCGATCGAAATTGAAAAAAAAGTTGACTCGGGCAGGACTTGATTCATCATCTAGCATCATTAGCTTATCATCATCAGCGTTCCGTGCTGTTGCTATTTATTATATAGTAAGTGCCATCATGTGCAATACCTTGTGAAGAATAATAAAGTTTTCAAAGAAATCACCTTATATATTTCGCGTTTTAAACTGTTTAAAGTTTTTTTTTAAATTGGTGTATTGAGTACAAAGTATGCTACTTCGAAGTGAAACTACATTATTGTCATTAGGTTCTTGTACTTACTTTTATCTACTCTTAAGATATTCTTTAATGTACTACAAATCTTTACTTTTAAATTTGTCGAGTTTTTTAATAAGTTTATTTCAATTGTGTCAGTATCTTGGCCTTCCATCGCCATTTTAGGGTAAACCTAGTATCCTAGCTTATATACTACTACTTTTAAATAAAACACTTTAACGGTTTAAAACACGATATATTAGTTAAACTTATTTTTAACTTCGGTGGCCAGTCTCCTCGTGACCTCCGAAACGTCGGGCCGAAGTTAAAAATAATTTTCAAATAAGTTCAACTAATATATCGCGTTTTAAACCGTTAATGTTTTATTAAAATGTGTAGGGTACTACCCGCGTAAACTATAGACAGTATTTATATACTACTACCTACTATTAAACTTATACTATCATTTTAATATGTAGGTCTATTGTAACATACTTCTTTGTGTAATATGTAAATTTCAGGTTTTATGGGGTGACATAGTAAATAAAGGTTTAAGTCCGTTAAACAAAAATTTAAAATGCAGAATTTTTGGTTCACGCCATAGAACCGAACTTAAAACTTCACGAATAGTCGTGTCACACCACTACACCGACCTTCGCTCTCACAAACTTTTTGAGAGCGACAAAAGTTAAAGTCACGAAAACTTGGTAGTACCTCCTTAATGGAACTCATCAGAAACGAAAAAGAATGGAAAATATTTTGATGGATGCTATTTGTCTACTTTTGATTTGGAGGCGAGGCAAAAACAACTGTTGAATAAAAACGAAGGAATATTTGACTATGAATGAGGTCTGCAGTTAAAATTCCATAATGGACGCTTGAAAACAATCTGACAATCCTATATTTAAGATTTTATTTTTACATCTCAGAATCTTTATTTATACTGTCTGTAGTTTACGCGAGTAGTACACATTTAAACAAAACACTTCAACGGTTTAAAACGCCATATATATTAGTTAAACATATTTGAAATTTATTTTAACTACGGCCCGACATTTCGGATATATATAATCGCCAAATACCAACCCACGACGGAACAGATGGCGATAGTGTAGCTGTTTCTTGCTTTAACGTCTGAGATACTCTCCCGAATATCGCGTTTTAAACCGTTAAATGTGTACTACTCGCGTAAACTACATGGTCAAAAAGTCTTGGGGGTAACCAATGACTAAATAGCATTATCGTAGCTAAAAACGTAACTTCAGCAAGGGATACAAGTGTAACCCGCTGTCAACCAGCCTTGATGGATGCTCTGACAGAAATATGCTGTATCGCACAATATTTATCGCCAATGCCTCGGAAAATGCGGCGCTTTAAATTATATTTTATGGCAAGGTGGCTTAGGCAGAAGGTTCGAAGGGGGCTCCGTCCGTATGTATGTAAGACGTGCCGTGTGCGAATGACACTTTACAAATGTTTTAACAAAGTCAAACGCGATAGGTAGATGCGTGCTTTAAATAACTTTTAGATTCCAACCGAAAGACATCCTGACCGAAAACTAGTTTACGCGTAATAAAAACACTTTTGACGGTTTAAAACATGAAATATATTAGTTAACTTATTAAATACTGTCTATTGTTGACGCAAGTAGTACACATTTAAATAAAACTCTTTAACGGTTTAAAACGCGATATATTAGTTAAACTTATTTGGAAATGATTTTTAACTTCGGCCCGACGGTTCGGATGCTTTGCAGTAGCCGTGGTCATGGGGAGACTGCCAGAGGGAGATCGCGTTTCAAACCGTTAAAGTGTTTTAACGGTTTGGCCGTTGTTTCCGATGCTTCTTTTGTGAGCAGAACAGACAAGCGTGGGGTCCACTTTATGGTAGGTAAAATACCCCAGTCATATAATAAGTTAGTAAGGAACATGTTGAACGGGTTGGGGATCGAATCCGCGAAGACTGACTTACTGAAAATTGTTACGATGACGATGGGATCTTCAGCCCTTGATCCCATCGTCATCGCCATGATCACATCTCTGCAAAGCACCCTAAACGTTGGAGCGTAGTTAATATACTGTTTTTTTAGCATTGTCTCCGTGGTTCTCCACGTTTCGCCATCACGTGTGGAGCCTTACACAATTTATTACTGTTTTTTTGTTATTCTTTATTATTAATATTTACTATATGTGAACATAATGGTTTAGGTGAGGTTGTACATGACACTCTCAATTAAAACAATGACTCTTTATTCTAATTACATATGTCTTATTGTTACTAGAATAAAATTGTAAGTTTGTGAAATCTGAATCTTCAATAAATATTCCAAATACTTATCAAGTAAAAAGCTATTTCTCTTTATTATCTCAATTGCAAATGAGCTGAAAAAATGACTACAAAAACAACTCAATGCATCAAAGAATCCATTTAGTTACTCAAAAAGAAATCACGTATTTACTTTTTATGAATGGACCCGAGTGAATGGAGCCAACAATACCGCTGAAAAACAAAACACGACTGCGAATAATTCATTACAGTACTACAGTCCGCAGGGGCGACGGTTCTCCGACAATCAAGCCTTTATTTTGGGAGTTTAACGCCTTCTCTATTTGCCATTCCCTCAGTGTTTTCACTTGAGTGCCGGCCACAACATTATCGTCTACATACTTCGCTCTGTACAGCTCGCCGCGATATATCTTCAATTGCTCTCGAAGATAAGAAGTCGGTACCTTGGATATCAACGGTTAGTATTAGTATTACAATGCAGTGATATGAATTGCTCATTAGGTTAATAAATTCACAATTATGTATTAGTTTTGAAGACCTGTTGAAAACAGCCGGAGTGAGTTCTTGGGTGTTCTTCCCGGTCATGTTGTTCTTTTGTACACTCTGTAGAATCACGACGGACAGACAGACAAACATTTTAATCTTAACAATTTTAAAGAGAATAAAGTATATTTTATTTAAGCGGCCCCGTGCCTGATACGTTATAATCAATCAAAAAAAAGAAAAAAAAATACCTTGGATATAGCGAGTAGATTCGGTTTGAAATTCTCGTCGTCGTAGTTCTTAGATTCGTATAATTCGTATACGAGATATTTGTCGTGGGCTTGCGGTTTCTTTAGGAACACCGAGTAGTCTCTTCCTACGTGGAGGTAGCCTTGGAGGCTGTGGTCTGCTTTGTAGCCGTCCAAAAATTGGAAAATTGTGTGCAAGCGCACTGCGCGAGTTACATATACCGTTATCAGCAGCGATAAAGTTGATATCTAAAACATAGTAAAACAAAACTAAAACGTGTTTTCTAGAATTCTGCCATTGTAATGTGTATATAGTTTTTATGATATAGAGGGACAGACAAGCGCACTTTCACTTGTTCGTATGTGAAGTACGCCAGCCCTAAAACTGATGTGCTCTCGACCTATTTTGACTTATTTAGGATATTCGGACATCCAGAGACTGAAACCAAATCGTGATTAAACTTTAGGGTGATTTGAATTTCTATATACCTACCACCCATTCAATATCCAGATTACTAGACGAAGTCCAGTATGTTTCAGAAATATTATAAACTAGCTGTTACCCACGACATTCGTATCCCGTCGTACGCGTCCCGTCGTTCGGGTCGTTCTTGCAAGTTGAATAATTTGGGGGAATGGTCCTTGCATGTTGTGTTGGTTTCTTGAACAACGAAAACCCTGCAAGATGCATAATTTTTCCCGTTTTTGTCACATTTTTGTCACGACGCAATTTTAAAACGCGCCTTTCTCAATAAATATTATAATTAACTCAAAAAGAATTATTCGATTCGAACCAGTAGTTCCTGAGCTTAGCGCGTTCAAACAAACAAATAAGCTCTTTAGCTTTATTAATATAGATTGAAAAATTAGAAACATGTTGGATCTGATGGCGATCGAATCCACGGCCCGTTGATAATTAGCAATACATTGCTAAAGATTTATTCATTTATGCATTGCATAAAAAGTTTAATTTAATTATTTCACAATTAGACTCATATTATAAAACATATTCAATAGTTATCGATAGCATCCATGCAGCCATCTTGATTTTTGTACAATTAAGTAATTATTCAAATGGCCGACAGTTCTTATTGCGCCACATTAATCCATTAGTTTGTATTTTACTTTTATTAAAAGAAATATAATAAGGGCATACAAATAGTATGCTTCAAGGAAATAAATTATTTTTCACTATATAATGGTTGGGGATTAATTGTTAAATATTTCCTGTTTAATTTTTTATGTTTAAAGATTTATTACCTAGGGAAAACGCGGTCTTCGTTTCCTCATTTATAGTGCTATCCTATAATAATGATATCCTTTTTTTCCATGTAATAAACAAAGCACGTGAGTCTATTTACCACACAAACCAATTACTACTTCATTACATTTACAACGTTTTCGATTCGAATAAAAATAAAATATTCTCATAACGTACCCAATTCATGACGTCACAACAATATTATTTTAATTTCTGTTAAAAATTACTGTCGCAAATGGGAAATTGTGAAACGACGCATCAAACCATCTATGAATATTCAACATTTAACTCCGTGCAAAATAAAAACCCATACAATATTTTATTTTACGAGCCTTTAAAGTTTAATGTTTCAAATATTTTTTTGCTTTTACTGTCGAGTATTGAATATGTGTCAACACTATGCAATATCTTTTATGAGGCTGCGTTAAGATTAAAATTTTATTTCTTTGACAAGAATATGAATATCGTGTTGCGTCCTATTTCATTTTTTTTTTGCAATTGCACTATCATTTTCCTGTATCACAACATGTAACATTATGTAATATTATTATGTAATCGTACTTTGTAAGCAGTCGTAACTGAACTATCATCAAATTAAAAAATATACCATCAATCGTTACACCTTACCACCCAAACTTTTGTATGAAACATGTTCATATGTTTGTGAAACATATGAACGTTATATATATATTTGATTAAATTAATAATTAAAAATTATAAATTTAACAAAATGTTGTGTAAATATACCTTATCACAAGTATCGTATTCTATGTACATGTTTTATATAAAAAAATATAGATACTTTAAATAATTTTTAATACCACTACCACTACTTGTGTACACTACTTGTATATTATAAACGTACAAGTACTAGGACTAAAGTTGTAATACAAAAACATACGTAGTAAATTTAATAACATTTTTGACAGAGACAGGACTCGTAAATACGTATACCTAATTGAGATGTGTTTAATTAAATTGGTCTTATGGTAGCAATCTATGCCTGATAATTAGAGGGTCGTGGATTAGATCCCCACCGGGCCCGACATGTTTCTAATTTTATTATTATGCTGAAACATGACAGAAACATGGTCGGGTCATAAACGATCATCCAAGTGAAGTTGATTTCAGTCTGTAGATGTCCGAATCCCCTAAGTTAAAATAGTAGGTCGATAGTGGATCTAATTGAGATTATATAGGTTAAGTTATCTCACCTACCATCAAGCTAAACCTATGCTCGTCTATATAACCACCAAATGAAAATTATAAAGATTCAAGTACAATAAAAGTTATCTCCACACTGTATACGAGTACAAACAAGCGATTAAGCTTAGCGATGTAATAAATTAGAGCTATCGTAATTAATAACGTGGCTATTAATATTTTTACTCATTAGGCCAAACGTACGGTTCGTAATGGGCTTTTAAGGCTGTGAGCAGACTCGTGAATTAGTGTTGCTTGGAATAGCTGTACTTACCTCATGCTGCATTATGCACATATAAAGTGGAATAAGGTGTGTTATAGTAATGCTTGGCTTTAAATAAAGGTACATGCACATAGGAGGCGTCCTATTAACCTAAAATTTATGCCCTATATTAAGACATATTTTTAATGAATTAAAAATCGATTTTAGATTTAATCAAACTGACAGGACTCGAACCAGCATCCACAGCGTTCCGTGATGTTTCTCTAACCAATTGAGTTACGTGTAGAAAACGACGTTGTCCAGATTTTTTCAATACATTTTTAATTTATATAATACTCTCATATGCGATAAATTGAAAATATTAAGTTTTAAAAATTTATTTAAAAAAGTATGTATCACCTCCAACGTGGATAATTCACTATTTTGAAGAGAAAAAAACAAAAAAAAAAAAAAAAAAAAAAAAACTGATATAAATTTATTTTCAAAAAAAAAAAAAAAATATAAAAATATATCTCTCATTCCCGTTTTCCCTATTTAAAAAAAAAAAAAAAATTTTTTTGGAAAATTTTTTCGAAAAAAGAAAGAAAATTTTGCTAAATAGTCTTCAAAAAATATGTTGAACTAAAATGTACACTAAACCGACTTTTTCGTAGATTTTTTTAAAAACACATAATATATCGAATAGTAGCAACGTCTAATGACTCTTTGATGCGAATATTAAAAATACATTTGAAAGAGGTTTTTTCTTTTTTTTTTTTAAAACCCCTTTTTTTGGGGGGAAAAAAGTTAAAAAAATTTTTTTTAAAATATTTTGGGGGGGGCAAGGGCCTCCTCCCCGGGGAAAAATTTTTTGGGCAAAAAAAAAAAATTTGGGCCGTTCCCTAAGAAATTGCCCGCAACCCGCCATGCTTGTCAATAAATCGTAAAAGTACACTGTACCAGACATTTTTCTAGATCATTAGAAAGGGATTAGTCTTTTATGTATATTTTTGGGTATCTTAAACCGTTTGCGAAGCGTACGCACCGGAAACCCACAAGGATAAATAATTTTCCCCGTATTTTTTCACATTTCCCGCTGTTTCTCCACTACTATTTGTCGCAGCGCGATGTTTTATAGCCTTCCTCGATAAATGCTCAAACCGACACAAAAAATAAAGAATTTTTCAATTCGAACCGCGTCCAAACAAACAAACACACAAACTCTTCAACTTCATATATTAGTATAGATTTAAAAATTGGAAAATATTTTAAGAATATAACTTGTTATTGTTAATGTTAAATATTTAACGTTATTACTTTTATCATAATGAGTACTCACCCTAAAGCTACTTGCGTCCACTAGATAAGGTCCTCTCGACCAAAATTTATCCACACCTATTAAACTCCCTAATAATTACGCAATCGATTAAAATGTTTACACCATCGTTAAACACTGTTACACATTGTAATCGTTAAAATATTTTATAAAACATAAAAGGTTCCTGTGAATTCTTTTGTTGTCCTTTGAAAGTAACTGGTGCTTATTTAAAAGTAACAGTAAGTGTTACTTTAATAACTTAAGAAATGAAAGATCGATCTTAAATGACCTACATAATCCTTTGGGATATTGTTTATGTTTTGTCGTTTCATGCCGGGCGTGAAAACTATAATATAAAGACGCCGCTTTCACAGACTTTTAACTAAGAAACAGACAACGGTAGAAAGATACTCGAGGCTGTTATATAAAAACTATTATATGCCGTGTTATTTATGTTTTTGAGCCTTCAACGAAATAAAAATAAAATATACTTTATTCTCTTTAAAATTTAAAAAATTAATTACATTCGTCAAACATTTTTGTCTGTCTGTTCGTCGTGATTCTACAGAGTGTTCCAAAGAGCAACGCCCAAGAAACTCAGTCCGGCTTTTTTAAACATGTCATATGAACTAATACTTTTTGTGAGTTGATTAACCTAAGGAGCAATTCATATCACTGCCAGGCATCCTTGTCATTAAAGAAATAGTTCAAATAATAATACGCCTTTTGAGATAACCTAAATTTTATGACTTTTTAAAACTTATTTATTGACAAATTTGTAACCTCAACTAGTATCGTATTAAACATACGAATACAATTCCCCACAAATGAATTTGTTATTTTATGAAGCCTATATTTGGGAATAGAACGCAACATACTGCGTTATTAAATAAATGACTGTTTTCGTCAATTCAAGAAGGAAGTTAAGTAAAGAAGGAAGAAAGAAATTATGTGATTCGCACATACAATTACAGCATATAATAAAACACAAAGCGAGTAATATAAGCACTATTAACGGTTTAAAACGCGAAATATATCTGCAATGTTCTTTAACGTTTAGACGTTTCGGAGGCTTTGCAGCCGTGGTCACGGGGAACAAGTGAAACTTATTTGTTTAAAACAGTTTTCTAGCATCAAATTTACTTTACAACGTACTGTTACAATATACCCCTACCTACTGAATTATCTACCGATATCTACCGAAAAATCACTTGACAGCGTCCAGCTCTATGTTGTGTTATGAATCGTTTTACCATTTAAGGCACCTTGACAAGGGTAGTAAATGACACGCTATCATTCCGTCTTCCAGTTGAATTGCCTCTGACCTCAGCCTTATCGGTGTTACTATAAATTCCTGGTCGCTTTTGACTGAGACGAATTCGGCTTCAATTCACTGAACATTAGATTTATTTCTGGAATGTTTTGTGTTCACGCAACACCACTGGTTGATTTTTTAAATTTGAAAATTTATTTCTTCTTTGAATTATATATTTATTTTTTGATATTTAGACGCGCTTATTAGTTTAATAGTAGCAATATATGGCTAACAATCAACGGGTCGTGGGTTTGATGCACCACAGGGTCCAACACGTTTGCAATAATATAATTTTTCTGAAACTTGTTACACCTCGTCTGGAAATGGATGACCCTACCACATCAAAATTCCGCCCGAGTCAAATACCAAGCTGTGCACAGTGAAAAAGCCGTCAAAATTAATTGCATTTATTCGAAGCCTCGGTGGATTTCCGAATATCCTAAGCCGAAATATTTTGACAGTGCATCTTGTTTAGATGTCATTAAGTAAACTGCATGCTTGCCTGTTCTCCTTTACTATAAAAAAACAATATTAAAACTTACTCCTGGTAACATGTTTGTTTATACGCCCTTAAAACTTAATTGAATTATTTATTTATTTATGTCTCATCAAATTCTATTTTAGCTTTTCACTTTGTAATTCCAACTTAGCAAAAGTTTTGTTTTTTAGGGACCTTCCTAGCCCGTTTCGCGGAAAATATTTTTGATGAATTTTTGCTCCTTTTAGCAAAGCATTGAAAAAGGCCGGTCAGTCAGCCTTTGCGGAGCCGACTCGGGCGGCTATATTAAATTAGGCCTTTTTTTTAAATTCACCGATGAAATGAAGGTAACCGAAAAAACAACGTTTTTATTATTTTTGGTATTAACAGTTAAAAATCATTTTTACTTTTTTAACTGAAACCAAATAAGTTTAACTAATATATCGCGTTTTAAACCGTTAAAGTGTTTTATTTAAATGTGTACTACTCGCGTAAACTATAGACAGTATTTACCTACACTTTAATGGTTTAAAACGCGATTTATATTAGTTAAACCGATTTCAAAATTATTATAACTACGGCCCGACGTCTCACCGTGACCACGCCTGCAGCAAAGTGTGTATCGCGTTTGAAACCGTTAAAAGGTTTTATTTAAATATATAGAGCTTTTTTGTTACACGTAACGATCCAGGAAACCAGTTTTCATAAAAGTTTTCATTTTTCCACAACTTTTAAAGGAAACATCTATTTCATTTAATAAACAACGTATCGTATAAATTGTCCGCGATTTTGTCATTTTCGGTCGGAAATATGTTGGCTCTATTAGCAAAGCTCCCGTGTTTTCGCGATACAATTTCACGGTAATGGATCGCGATCAATCTTTTGTGAAATAAAAACAGACTGAATGTTCCGAGTAAAACGATTGTTTTACGGTGCGAAGTTAAAAACGAGTTAATTGGGCAGCGCGCTGCTGATTTTTGTAGGGAACTCGCGATAACTTTCTAATGTTATTATCTGTACTAATATTATAAAGCTGATGTTTGTTTGTTAGAACGCGCTTATCTCGGGAATCACAGATGGAAGTTCAAATATTATTTTTGTGTTGGTGAGATCATTTATCTAGGAAGGCTTAGGTATTGCATCGTGCGGCGACTAATACGAGCAAAGAAACAGTAGGAAATGTGAAAAAAACGGGGAAATTTATTCAGCTTTGAGGGCTTCAATGATTCAACAAATTTATGAAATAATGATTCTTCTCTTTAAAACGATCCAAATGCGTACCACGACGGCAGTTATTTGTCTTTATCTATTAAATTAACTCTGGACAAACAAACGATTTTAGGCACGTCGTGAGAACGTGCCTAGAGACAGGAATATATTTTTACGCCAATTTTTTATAAATTTGACGTTCATTGATTGACTAAGACGCGAGATGGCACTGCTATAAACAATAACTTAGCCAAAGCAACGCGTGGCCGGGTTTATATTATAATAATGCTTTTTATAACAAAGGAGATATAAGCATAGTCCTTACTAGGTCGGATGAAGTACTCGACCATATGACATCTAAACATGATGATGATCTAACAAAGGCCTGACAGGTCTATGACTAAATTTGTTGTGCTGTTGTGTTGTGTTAGGGGTAACTGTGGTTACAGGATATCAAACCTGCGACTCATTGATTATTAGGCATACCTACTTATTTTACAGGCGAAGAGTTACATCTAAAATTCGAGTTAATAATAACAAGGTTAATATTTCAAAGTTCCGCCCGCAGTTATGTAATCAACCCATTAATTAAGCCGAATATGTCTTTCCAATCCAATGACATGACAATTACGTAATATGAAAATGGGCAAAGAAAAACATTTTAGTCTAATTGTACCCATTAGCATTAATAGCGAGTAATGTAACTCGACTTTTGCAAATATGAACCAATCAGATGTATTGGTGCTCGATAAAGCACGGTTCGCTTCGGTCGTTGGGGTTCCGTACACGCATAAATGCATATAGCAAAAAAAATCCAAAATCCGTTTGTTTGAGTACACTTTTTTTTCATATTTATATAACTTTAGTTATGTATATGTTCAACCATCAATATGTTGTCTCTTTAAATATATACATTTTGTGCATTCCACGAGTTTTAAAACTAGATCACATTTAAAAACATATTAAAACAGCGGAGTTAACACATAAAGTTTTAATTCGTTGATGAAAATAAAAAGATGTGTAATTTTGTACTTATACATACTTAGTTGCAGATATTTATAAAACATAGAATATTTTTAATAAATAAATATATGTTAAAGTATGGATCACAAACCCATTTGGGTTGGGTGAAGATTAAATTTTTTTCCTTTTTTTTGAGATCAGTAAAGTCAACAGAAGAGGCGTGAATTATATAACATTTTTGTTCATTTTTGCCCACGTAAAATAATAAATGTTTTCATATGATTCGAAGCCAGGTCTTACGACCTCTTACAACTGAGCGGGTTGAGATATCGTGCCAGCGACTTCGTCCACGTAGCATTGTTATTTTGGGCGTCAGACTTCTTCCTGAGATTAGCGCGTTCACACAAACTCGTCAGCTTTACTATATTACTATAGATAATAATTAAATTACACACTTGATATATTAATTTAAGTGGTACAGAACCCACCTGCTTCGGGAACCGGATTTAATATCCGGTTATTAAGATTAAACGTTTTCATTTCGACTCGCGAGTACCGGATGAACTGTGTGTCAATATTATAGTTGCTACTTGCTCCATTATTGACATCAATTTGATAAATGACATCACTTTATTGAGCACCAAGTTATTAGGGCTGACACATTATTTGTCTATTTACAGTTCGATTTTAAATTAAATATGTTTAAAATGCGAATTTTTATTATTTTTAACGACCCGATTTTGAACCTGACCGCGGCTGTTACAAAATAACCGACACTAAAAAAGTGAATAAATATGTATTTCGTCTTCTAAACCATATAAATTGTTATATTTAACTTATGTAAACTACAAATAATACTTAGGCGAATGAAACACGTATAATAATTCAAACGAACTTTTCAAACATACCTATATCCATGGCTGCTACAAAACAACAAACACTAAAATAAGTACACTAATATTTTTTTAATTAAACACTTTAACGGTTTAAAACGCGATATATTAGTTAAACTTATTCAAAAATAATTTTTAACTTCGGCCCGACGTTTCGGATGCTTTGCAGCATCCGTTATCACTTGGTAAATAAGTTTAACTAATATATCGCGTTTTAAACCGTTAAAGTGGTTTAATTTAAATGTGTACTACTCGCTAACTATTTAACTGACAGTATTTAAACTAATATTTATTTCGTGATTTTAACTGTTTAAAGCGGTTTTTTTGATGCGTATATTCATAAATAATCTATGCCTCGCTTGGCCGAAAAAGTTTTTTTTTTCAGAATCTATCTTATTTCGTTTATAAGGTTTTAATGACGCTTTTAGTAACAATAATCGCTTCTTGTGCACGAGACAAAGGGGATAATAAATAAGAAGTAATATTAAAATGTTGGCATACACAATCGCTGCAGATAGTGTTATCTTGTATGTAAATGTTGCATTCGCGATTGTCTTGTGCCAACTGCGTGGAATAACATTATACTTTACTACCACTTGCTATTATCCGACAGCGAAGAGAGGGTATATATGTAAAACTAGTTTAAATTAAATAAACCGATGACACGGGTTCAGTGGCTTATAGAAGAGTAACTTTACGAGACTTTACGAACCACCACGCACGTAATGATAGAATTTGTTCAATTTATGTTTTCATACAACTCTTGCGCAATACGTAAGTAGTCGAATCTAAAATTGATTTTTTCTTTAAGATAATTCCCGATTTTCCCCCGTGAGTGATTTGGACCCAGGGCTACTCAACTCAACACAATGCTATTCAACAAGTTTAACCATTTAAATTAAATTTAACTACGGAGGTGGTGTAACGCCGTTATACGTATCACAATTCCGTAAATGTGATTTTTTAAGTATGTAACTGAAAAAAAATTTACAAAAGGCGCACGTAGTCGTCGTAGGATCGCGAACTGATTAATAGTTTATAGGATACTAGCGACCCGCCACGGCTTTGTTCGGGTGCAATGCTGATTCTACTTATATGTAAATACAGTAGAGAAAAACTGTGAACGTTGTATATAAAAACCTTCCTTTTGAATCACTCTGTCTCTTACAAAAAAAAAACTGTATCATATCCGTAGGGACAGAAAAACCGACTTTGTTTTATACTATGTAGTGAAGTTGTTGAACAGCTGCAAGCTCTTAAGGATTTGACAAGGAGACACCGAGGAGACAGGAGGTTATTATTAGCGAAAGAGCTTGAAGGTTACATTATATGAAGTTCATTGAATTGTTAACTTATTCATTAGTCTTTTATGTTACCACTTGCCCAAGTTTTAGTTAGAGAAATAGTTCTCAAACTTTTTTGGCAGTAACAATGTTATACTCTTAAAGAAATAAATAATCTATTTGTTAACACAGCCTTATGTGTAACTCACAACTATAATAAAATTAAATTAAATTACAATGAGAAAATTGCAAGTTCGGGCTCGTTGGTCTAATGTATTTGAATAAAACACTTTAACGGTTTAAATCGCGAAAGATAATATCTTTCCGTGACTACGTCGGGCCGTAGTTAAAAATCGATAATTTTTAATCGACCTACTTAGATTATTTTTGTAAATCAACGCTTCAGCAAACTAATTTGATATACAGTCATAATCATAAGTCAAGGTTTAAAATAGCGTCGCACACGTAAGAAGTGTAAGAACGCTTACAAAAAATCATAGGATTCGAACCCACGACCTTTAAGGATCGTCATGACCATGATATTAAAATCGACGCTACTTGTGCCAACTGCAGTATACAACGACAGCGCGTTCCAGTAACGTCCTTGCAAAGTACAACGCCATCTAGCGATATGTTTTGTAAGCATACATAACTAAATATTTTGTTAGTATTTATCGTTTGTATAGGGTAGGTATAAAAACGAATTAATTTAATTAATTTTATATTAATTACAAATATATAATTTTAATTAATTACAATGAAAATTATAATTCAATAATGATTACTCACGTTTAGAATTACGTAAATGAAATAAATAAGTTCAGTTGTTTTATTTAGTATTTTGTATTAATAAGTAATTCAATGCCTATATTTTTTTACTGACGTTTTTATTTTATAGATATATACAGGACGTACAATCTGTATACAGCTATATCGGATTATAATTTTCACCTAGTCTGCAGAATCGAGAATCAAAATTGAAAACTGCATCTATTTAATTTAAGTTAGCCTAAAAATGGATTATAATCCACTGTTACCTTGGCTAGATTAAATAATCTCCTTAATTAACAAAGCGAAAATTTCAAAATTGATTATTAATTTTAATTACTAATCTCATTTGAATGTTGCAATCGCGTGGTTTCAGCTTCAGCTTCATAATAAATCGTTACTGAAATTCGTGGAATTAAGTAACTTTGTGTACAATTCGTTAATATTGTTAATTTAATGTTATCCATATTATAGCAACGACTCTGTCAGGTGGTTTTCATAAGTATTGTCAAAACACTTTTAACTGTTTAAAACGAAGTTATATTATTTTTAATTTAATTCAATTACGGCCCGAATTTTTAGTGACTACAGCTGCTGCAAAGCACCATGTTTTAAACTGTTAAAATTTTACATCGATTAAGGATTGGGGTTGTATTTTTTTAAATATTTTAATACAGCTAATTGAGTTTGGTTTTCTCGAAAATCTAAGTAAAAATGTAATGTAAAATGGCCGCGAAAGCCTTATACAATTAACAAGTTTTAATTTCATATCTAAATTAAAACTTGTTAATAGTAATTAATTATACTTTACACATATTCCCATATTTCATTTCCCATATTCCGTTTCCGTACGTATAACTTTGTACGTACGTTTTTCCTACAATTAAATGACGTTTAACGAGTATAACACTAATAGTAATAATAATAAAACTCTTATAGTATGTACAAAACAAAACATGTTTGTGCAAAGCAGCCTAATATCGCTGTGGCGATTTTTTCCAGGCAACCTTTGCATGTAGAAATACAAAAAAAATAAAATGATAATTTTAGAAACAATCAAATGTCAACATGAAAAATGAAATAACTAATACTTATTGACAGTTCACAGGATCGATAAAAGACACTCTAACGATAAGACCAGGACGAATTCTGGCGTTGTAACACAGTAAAGCCATCGTGACAATGTCGATAAAAATAGCTTACCCCTAAACCCTTCTAATAGTTGTGCCTAGAATCACATTGTGTAAAGTTTTCTCATGCGAAAACGCTCAAGACAAACGCTACGCGCAGCTATTGTTTGTCGTCAGGCATAGTTTAACAAAAGCCAAGTTGTAAACCGCACCAGCCCTCCTTCGGCACTATATTTGCTTTTACTATATCCAGATTTATTTGTATACATATAAGGATTTTTCCCTTATATACAAACTACTACTATTACTTATTATTGTTATTAGAAAGCTAAAGAGTTTTTTTATCTCGCTAATCTCGGAAACTAGTCGTTCAAATTTAATAATTCTTGCGAGTTTTTTTGTGTAAGTAATTGTATGTTGGTTGGACCACTTATTAATGTAGGCTTTAGGCTAAAAAAGATGGCTAGTAAGGAGCGAAGTAACAGAGGGAAATGTGGAAAGATGTATTCGTATTCTTTAAGTAATCTAAAACAAATGTATACGTCAATATCTGCTTATCTATTAAGATTCAGTCAAAAGATTTTTTTGAGCCGATTATGTGGTAATCAAATGTAGTCGAAATTCTTTACATGGCAGTACATTTGCTATTTTAGCTAGTGTAATCTGATCGAACACTTTTAAATTTCACTGTTCGTTTGTATCAATACAGGGAAGAAGTGGATCATTTAAATAAAAAACTTTAATTAAAAAAAAACTATAAAATTTTTAAATTCGGTCCGACGTTTCGGATGCTGTCCGGTGTGACTCGCGTAAACTATAGACAGTATTTAAGAAGTGGTTCAGTTTTCTGTGCCCTGCCCGACCGAACCGATTATAACGCTTCTTCGACATTCAAACTAGGACCTCATGCTTAACGCAATGTTACATAAGACGTTGAACCCTTGAGCTTAAAAGGCGATATCACACACGTTATGCTATGTAAATTATCAACATACATCGTTTGTTTGTTCACTTCCAGTGTCTAACTAGAGATAGACTTAAGTTTACGCGAGTAGAATATATTACTTTGAATACTCTGTCGGAAGTATCTTAACCGTTCGGTAACCATTATAATACAAAACCTACAAATACCTAAAGCAATATTATTCAAATAAAACACTTTAACGTTTTAAAACGCGATATATTAGTTAATCTTATTAAAGTTAAGTTTAACTAATATATCGCGTTTTAAACCGTTAAAGTGTTTCATTTAAATGTGTACTACTCGCGTAAACTATAGACAGTATGCATTATTATTCGCTGAAAAGTTTTCAATTTTTAACTATTTTATAGTTCGTTCCTAAAGTATAAAGTTTTGTTACATTGTAGAGTACTGTGTAAATGTGTACTACTCGCGTAAACTATAGACAGAGGACAATGTTTCTCGCCTCAAAGCTTTATTTTTTTTTAATTTTTACCTCAAATGTTCTCAATTAAACCTGTTAAGGTACTGTCTCTGGTTCTACCTAGGTAAATTTGAATTCTTTAAGATTTTTTTTCTAAATTCTATTCTAGAATTTTAGTTTTAACTTAACATAAGAGACAGGACTGTTTAGTTCCCTAAGTGAATAAATAAAGGGTACGACTGTAAAGAAAACTTTAAGAGCATTGCGAGCGTTTTGAAGTCTTTTTTTATGTAGGGATATAAAGTATAAGTAAAGTATTTAAAAGCTTTAATATTTTCACGTGCTATTGGACATGATTATATCATATAATTTAAAAATCGTTTTTAAATTGAAAGGTTTATATACTTATAGTGGTTACAATAATAATTTTTGGGTTTGTACTAAAATGTAGTTAAAATTATCTTAGTAGCTGTAACGTAACGCAAAACACGGGACTTTAACTTTTTAATTCATTTTCTTAAAGCTTAAAAACGCTAAAGTTTACTAATATGAGACTATTAATTATCAAATGAATTACAGTAGTAGTAGATGTAAGTTACTACAGCAGTCCCAACTTGGGTCTCGCCAATTTTTCACTACACCTTAAAGTGTAGCAAAGCTAACACTTCAGATTTAAAGCGTAACTTGATTACTGAAACTGCTCTGGGTATTAACTAAATGTGTGTGAAGTTTCAGAATAGTCTATTCGCTAACCTTTACTGCTTATAGATAACCTATAATGTAAGGTACTTGTAATCTATATAAAGTTAAAGAGTTTGTTTGTTTGAACGCGCTAATCTCTGTCTATAGTTTACGCGAGTAGTACACATTTAAATAAAACACTTTAACGGTTTAAAACGCGATATATTAGTTAAACTTATTTGAAAATGATTTTTAACTTCGGCCCGACGTTTCGGATGCTTTGCAGCAGCCGTGGTCACTGCTGGTTCGACGGGAAGGGACGCGACTGACATTGTGGGTAACAGTTTATAAAGATTGAGGTTTGCAAAAACGAATTTGGATGCCCAAAATAATGATTCTCGCGGATTAAGTCGCTGACACAGCGAGTATTTAATAATTAGCGCCTACGACTTATTGTTTCTTGGTCCGGAATATTCGATGAAGAACAAACAAATTTATTTGTTTAAAATTGATGCACTGCTTAAAATGGTCGAGTGGTTTGTGCGTAAGGTCGGGAGTTCCGAACACTAGTAGCACACACTATATAATATATTTACCTCTGAATCCGACTCAATCAATAAATGTTTAACACCTATTTGTTTTTATTGTTTTAGCAATTAGTCGCAGGTTCGAGTGCCGTCGTGTCATACATTTTCTATCTCTGTTGCATTTAATATGAAAATTGGTAAATTAAGATAACATTATTACTAATAATATTATACTTTTATTACTGCTTCATTTATTTACCGTTGTCCTATATCACAACTGTTTTCGCAGAAATGCTAACGAAACAATATTACAGCCTGAAGCTAATTTAGGCTGTAATATCTGCTACCAATTACTAGGAAACATTGTGCGACGTTAATGAGTGAAATCAAAAAAAAGTTAATGCAAAAATCATGGCATATATTTTGATTTAGTAAAAAACTGAGATTAATAACGGTATCATATGAGGCCGCTATAAGCAGAGTAGCCTAACTGTAGTTTTTGTGACTTGAGTTATTTATATTTTCACTATAAATGTTAATCTACCAGAGCACAATGACCGAAAATTATTAACATAATTCTTAAACAGATAATAAATAGTACTAATTCATTTTCGCCTAAGTTAATTATAAATTTTTATTTTACTCCTTATTGAAAATCATGTTTTTTTTTGTTATTAGGCCACTCTGCCTCTCTCATACGTAAACGCACATATTTGCCACATACGTATATTTAAATATAAAATATACCTTTTAAACATATATTTTTTAATTAAGACCATTTTTAAATCAATAGAAGTCTGTCTATCCCATTTCATAAATCGATCTAAATGATGTTTGAAATTTAAATATTTGAATAGCTACAAGAATTTAGATAACAAGTACTTACCCCTGTACGTTATTCACGTACGATGTAATCATTCGATGTGCCGTGATTTCACAGAGGGAACCGCGTGAAGATGTCTGTATAAAAAGTTATATAGGATAGCTGCGCAGTTGCCGAGAGTAGAGACGATTCTAAAAGCTCAGAAATATCTGAATGAGGCATCAGGCAGTCGACCGCGTTCTCTCGAAACGGCTCTACGTGTTGACGCTACCGGGACGATGTGAAGTTACGCGAAGTGCAGTGATAGTGCTCGCGAATCTGGATTTTTGTGTGATCCAATGACAGTTTGAGAAACTATGGATTATGTTTTGAAATCGTAAGTTTTATTCGAATTTAAAACTTTATAAAATCCTTTTTTTAAGTCAACACTCTTATATTAGTTGCCGGTATGATTTACTTTAAACTTAAATTATAATACTTCTTTAAAGAAATAATGTAGAATTTTACGTTACATTAATTTTCACTAAATTATTTTTATTCAGTTATTAAATTTGCAATAGGACAGTAGCAAATATTATAAAATTTGTTGAGTTTTACTCATTAAAAATATATTTTAGTAATCCTTGCTAGTTGAGGAAGATATTAACTTAGTATATCTTTGTATAAATAAATTGTCCACATTACAAAAATATAAAGAAACCGACAAGACATTGGAATATTTTTTTTAATGCCTATTTATCAGAACAGAATACAAGGCATGGCCATATCAATTATGAAGCAATACGTCTTCCTTAAGAATCTGATATAAATAATAATTTAAGAATTTATAAGCAATTATTATGTAGATTGTATGTGGACAGGATAATATTTCACTATTATAGACTCTGTTGAAACGGGGCGGCACAATTTATTCCAACGCTTAAGTGAATTTATTGAATGTGAAATACTTATCGATACTAATTGTAAGTATGCATTCTATGAATAACATGCAACATTACACTATTTTTCTTGTAGATATATATATTTATATCTCAAAAAAAAACTTTCTTTTCTAAAATTTTAACGACCCTTGCGAAAAGATGCATTTATGAAGGAAATATATTTATATTAGCAACACCAATAAGGATAGATTGTATAATTATTTCAACACTTTAAGTTTAAAACCGAAAGTATTAAACTTATTTGAATGATGAGGAGAGGTCTGTCCTAAAGAGTCATTAAAAATATTTTCAAATAAGTTCAACTAATATATGTTTTAAACCGTTAAAGTTTTTATAAATGTGTACGGAAATAAAATTATTTCAAGCTCAACCAAAGACTTAAGTATTTGTAATTGTATGCGTGTATTTGTAATATACAATACAACCTTGAAAATTTAAATGTTATATATGAAATAAAGCATAATAGTCATATTTTTGCGATTATTCATAAAGTAATCTTTTTATTATGCTTTAATTTTCATCAAATTATACTCTAATAACTATTTTCCTCATTACCTCACTTAAATGACACTAACGTGCCTGAGAACCTGCTATCGTTTGTTACGTACGTTAAATAATAACGTTGCTTGATAATTATTTACACAATTAAGTTGCCGTTGCATCGGTTGCTTAATCCTTAAATATATTAATGAACGTAAATATAACAAAATGTCGTACCTAATTTTTAACTTTTGTGTATCGTTTAGGTAAAACCCTTCCATTTAACATTGGTAATGCTAAAAAAGGCGTGAGGCTCTGGGGTTCAAAACCCCATAAAAAAATATTTTGTAAGTAGGGAAAACGAGATTTCACTTTATACCTTGAAACGATAAAATCATTTGCTTTCCTTATTTACCTGATGTATGTTTTAAAAATCTTAAATTAAATTCTCATTATAAGTTCTAAACTAACAAAAAATTCTCACAGTTATACGTATTTGAATTAAGTTACAAATAAGTAATTAAAAAAATATCTGTGTAATACAACTTTGTAGTTGGTGCCAAGTAAAATAATACGTCAGTTTTCAAAGATTTATAACATATAAACAAAGTTATTGTGTGTATATTGTGACGCCATCATCAGATCTACTCCAAACCTTTATTAAGTTATAGCGTTTAAATTACAGTAAAAACTTCGTCGTAGCATAGAATGTACAAACATTTACTCGACGTTATGGTTTTTCATAATTCCTCTCGATTTCCTTGGTCATCACACCCTAATTCATTTTTTAAAGGGGGGGGGGGTTCCTTTTCGCTGAAGTTAACTGCACATTTTTATTTTCCTCCTTATTGTAAATTGCGTTTTTTGTTATTAGGCCACTTGCTATATATAAGTGTAACAAAATGAGACACCATAGTTTAAATACTGTCTGTAGATTACGCGAGTAGTAATAATTTAAATAAAACACTTTAACTGTTTAAAACACGATATATTTTAGTTAAACTTGTTTGAAAATTATCTTTAACTACAGTGACGTCTCGGATGCTTTGCAGTAGCCGTGGTCACGGGGAGAGGAAAACCGTTATAGTGTTTTAATTAAACACCTAAAGTTTGTTCTCCAATGACCTTCAGTATCTCATGTAGCCGAAAAATCTGTATTTATTTTAGGTAGTAGGGTATGTGTATTTTGTCTTGCTCAGTGTCAACAAAATAAGACGATATTTTTATTATTTCTAGTTCCTACGTATCTTTTTATTTGGATGTGTTTTTCTTTCATATAGACTGACTAAAACTGAATAAAAAGTAGTAGTAGAAAGTAGTAGTAGAAAGTAGTGTCGACAAGCTCGTTGATCTAATGGTGGCTAATAATTAACTAATAGGGTTCGATCCCCACTGATCCAATACTTGTCTAATGAATTTCTAATCTTGTGCAACATTCTGGACTTATGTGGAAATCCAGATTTCTATCTAGAATAAAAACATAGAGATATTAAATGGTTGAAATATCGCAATTCCGTCCCAGTCAAGATCTACGGTCTACAGATGTAAAGCCAAGCTTAATCTCATTCGGTTTCAGTCTGTGGATTTTCGAATATGTATCTAAAGCCAAAAATAGTGCTAAACTTGTTTATTTTTTGTGATGGTTAAATAAATCACTTTTAACGGTTTAAAATGCGAAATGCATGAGTTAAATTATTTATTTTAATGAATGACCCATGTCTATGGCCCGACATTGCAAATGCTTTACAGTAGCCGTGTTGTAGCGGTGGGATCCTAATATGCGAATAAAACACTTTACTACTAACGGTTAATAACGCGTAAGACTTTTAACGAAATATATTAGTTAACTCATTTACAATTTATTTTAACTACGGCCGACATTTCGGACTGTTCTACGGTGGGTTTCGGACGGTTTTACGAACTGTGTCGAGTGAAGTGTTTTGGCATTACTTCCTGTATACTTTATCATTTATGTACAAGGGTCTATGCTCCTAATTTTGGTAATATGGTAATACTGCATTTACATAATACGCTCCGCTTGTTGGCGGTGAACAGTGATTAATCATTCTCCATTCCACCCCTATACTTTGTCCGAGCATATACAGGGTGCATTGTAAACTGAGTAAGCCAAGCGCGAGTTGTATTAATATCTTCTCCCCCCGTTTTTATATGACCCTGGAAAGTGGAGATAAAAAAGCATTGTTTCACATTATTTATTGAATGATTAGAATACATATGCAGAAGACAAGAAGCTCCTTGGTATAATGGTATGCAATCACTACCCTGGGTTCGATTCTTCTTGGGTCCAACTTATTTCTAATGACTTTATAATTTTTCAATAATTTAGTTGTGGTGGGGTTACGAACCACCATTCACAGTTCAAGAAGCCGTGAAGTTAAAGCCAAAAAAGGGGCGACAGCGCATCATGTTGAGATTTTAAATATCTGGGGTAATTGAGCGTCCTTATCTATCACAAAAAAGAAAGCTTTTGTTGTGATAAGACCCATTTCTTCTACTTGAGATTACTTGGAGAACATACATATTCTTATGTATGTTCTCCTCACCAATCTTATGTACGGATTTTTTTTTATCTTTATTCTCTATTAGAACTCAAGACCTAGATAGATAGATAGAGATAGAGATAGACCTAAGATAATTTGTACGTTATTAACGTACAAATTATTATTATCCAATAGGAATATTTTCGAACAGACTATATAGTCTATAATAATTGTAAGACTTGTCCTTGGCTGTGATAGATTGATTACTTTTGCTTTATTATATTTCTTTACCAAGATGTTACCTAACTATTAGAATATAATACTGTTAGGCTTCTCACATAGCGCTTCCCAGGGCTCCCTCAAAGCATCGTAGAGAGCTGGTGGTGTGTTTAGTGGTTCTGGTCAGCTATACGATTTACCACACTCCCCACGTCACTATTGCCTGACATGGACGTGCAATAGGCATTCACGCCATCAGTTTAAAAAAGGCTTTCTTACATAAAGTTAAATAACATAATAATAAACTAAATATATATTAGTATAATTATCTCGCTAGCTCAATAGTTCTTGGGTTCAAATTTGGAGACAATATTAGAGGCTGAGTCTCTGAAAGTTTTAGTAAAAAAATCCTATAGAAATAAAAGATTATCTACCCTACGTCTTACTTAGAAACTCACGAGCACCTTTTTAAGTCTTTCAATGCGTTTGTTTTATAACTAGCTGTATCAGCGACTTCGTCCGCGTAGAATAGTTGTTTTAGGCACCCAAATTTGTTTGGCAAACGTCATCTTCATCTCTATAAAGATAAGCTTCCCGCGACGTCGGTCGCATGTTGTCGGTCGCATGTCGTCGGTCCTGCAAGTTAACCTTAAAAGATAGAATTATTTTTAAATAATTTAAGGAAATAATCATTCTTTTATACATATTTTGTAGGTATCTTGAACCGTTGTCGTAGTAGTAGTTCTTGAGATTAGCGCGTTCAAACAAACAGTCGTAATCTTAGGCTTTATATATTAGTATAGATGGCGTTCTAAATTTGAATATGTTGAAGTTAATCTAAATGAATTTATCTTTTTCTCTTAAACACTGAATTCAGTCACGCTCGCACTACTACTCATCCTTACAAATATCCATTTTATATTAGTAATAACTGTAGAAAACTTTGTATTGTACTCAGCTATGTAATATTTCAGAAGTCATAACTTACACACCAGTCGTCATAAAAAGGCGTGTTAAAAGAAAATATTTTCCAAAAGCTTAAGTATACCGTGCGGGTATACTTTGTCAAAGGGAATAATTATTTTCATAAATTAAGTTTCTGCAAATGAAAACGCTTTTATTTCATTACAGTCACGTTTTATAAACGCAACATAATTGCCGGTAACACGCAAATTACTAATTATTCTTATTTGACCTAACATTGATTTAAGCCAATTAATTCTTGTGGCTTCCTTTTAACGGATGAAGTTCTATATCGAAGGCAAATCAAAATATTGTCTTCGCGGTCTTGCAACATTGCGATTATGTCTCTTACACTTTTACGATATTTTGGGTTTGTGTGTTAGAAATAGCAACATTAAGTATTGTCTGTAGTTTACGCGAGTAGTGTATATTTAAATAAAACACTCTAACGGTTTAAAACTAGATTTAATGCAGTCTCCTTGTGACCGCGGCTGCTGCGAAGCAACCAAAACGTCGGGCCGTTAAAAAAGGTAGTTAAAAAAATCTAATAAGTTAAACTAATGTACATCGAGTTTTAAACCATTAAAATGTTTTATCTAAATACGCTTGGCGGTTTGAAACTCGAAATTGATTAGTTCACTTATTTTTAATTTAATTTAACTACGGGCCGACGCGTCAGATACTTTACAAGAGGGGAGTGATTTTTATTTTTATCTTTAGCTAGTAGTCATCATGCTTCTGAGGGTTCTGAGCCAAGTCCAGACCGGATAGATAGGCCAGGCTGGGCTCAGAAACACTCGGTGTTTCGCCGAGGTCGGAACCCGGGACCACTGGCGAAGATCTACTTAAAACGGCCTTTAAGTTATAATCTTATAGTAGTTATTATCATTTTTAAAATAAAACACACATTAATCAAAATAATTCCAAAATGTTTAAAAATTAACGTATAATTTGTTCGGTATTTAAATTTGTTACAAGTGTTTTATTTATATGCATACTATTCTTACTGCTTAAGGTACAGATAAAACTTAAAAATAAATTTAATTAAAGTAGCAAAGATCAAGAATGAAGTATATCTCTATTAAGGACGCAACCGGGATCGCTCGGTTACTCTTCCTGGGGCCTTCAAAAAGCACATTTTCATTAAGAAAAGAAATTAAGGGCTTCCTTCCGCTCCCTAGTGTAATTAGATATCTTGTACTTAAAAACAAGGAGACAGTGATTGTTGTTATTTTTATTACTTAGGGTTGCCCCTTAAAGAAATACGCGGCTTGTCTTGTCTGAATATTGTTTTAGCTGATAAATTCGGGGTGGTGCTTGCTCTTGAGAGTTAGGGGGTTTTGGAGTCTTTATTTCTAAGCATAACATTGTTATTTTTAACATTGTACCAGACGTATGTACAAATGGATTTTTAAAAATATACGTGCTGGACACGGTAGCTCAATTCTTAGAGTAATAGCTCAGATCACTGTGGTCTTCGTGTGTAAGCTAGCCAGAGTATATTTGTCTAGCTAAAATACATTTTGGATCCAAATATATGTCTGTATTTTTTGCAGTATCTGTAAAAGTGGCAGTGAAAAATATGTATAGTAAAAACATTTAAAAAAACTTCAAAAGAACTGTCCAATTTAATTGTGAAATCTCTCGTTAATAACAGGTATTGGTAATTCTACCCGTTCAGTGCTCTCAAAGGATTTCTTCGAAAAGCGTCTGGTTTTTTAAAGTACGTAGGTAGGCGATAATTACTGAAACGGAATGTTCAAGTTTAACGAAATTCACGCCCAAAAACATTGGAATTCTGAGTAAAGTGAATATATTGAGAGCAAACGACAAATTATTCAACTGATCTTATACTAATCTTGCTAATATAAATTCTATAATTATCTTCAGTTATCTATGCGTATGTAACATCGCCGATAGGAATTGTAACGAGAAATGGTTAATTGAAAAAGACTTAAGCAATAAATTTTTTTATTAAAAAGGGACTAAAAATCTATTTAAGATTAAAAAATAAGTTGCCTGGAAGAGATTCCTCTATAGCGATAAGGCCGCCCATTTCACTTCATGTCTAGTAATAATTTTTTTTTTCTCTAAAAGTTGTATTTTTCAAATACATTTGTATATACTTAGTGCGGGTTGCAGTAAAGAATAAATAAAAAGATAAATAAAATGACAAATTTTTACAACAAGAGCAAGAATTGAGCCGAAAACCATAGCATTCCGTTCTGTTACTCTTAACCAATTGAGCTACCGTGCCTACATGGCGTCGTCAATTATTTTCAACTTAGTGCACATAAGGTAGCGCATATAACTTCACACCAAAGTGTGTGAAGTTAGAGTTTCAAGGGTTTTGAGGTATTGTTACCGTAGTACCTTAGATGATGTCCACGTTAAACCCTCATTGGTTCAAGAAAAAAACCAGCTACCACTCGTGTATTACAAAGCAAAGTACGAGTACAAAACTTGTAAACACTTTTAGAAGTCCAAAACACAAAGAACCCAGTATACAACAGTAAATTGTTGTAAATTAAGTCAGCAAGAATAGAGTACAATGGAAGAATCCTCTTTTCGAGTCCATGTGGAATGGCATTTCATTTCGAATTCTGATCACTTACTTCACCTTTGAAAGCATAAAATTTCAATCTAATTGAATACGTAATTGGCCAGCACTAGGGCAAACCTTTTCGGCTATTAATTCTCGGGTCTGCCGCTTTAATTTTATCAGTTTTGAACGATTAGCTTATCAGCTGTGTAATTTATAAAGTTTAATCTGCTATCTGTACCTTTGTGCTTCGGCGATTTGTTTACTAAATTAACTGGAAGTTTTTGTACCCTTTTACCACAGACTTGTTTATATAGTCTGTAGTTAGAGGTTAATATTAATAATTAAATAAAATTTAACACTGGCACATTACGAAAAAATAATGGTATGTTGTTTACTATTACTTTTCTACAAAATACGTGCTTTAAGTTTTACAGAAACCAATCTGTCATATTTTAATCTCACTCCCAAAAAACATTTAATTATTAATGAGATAGACGAAAATTTAAGGAATTATTAATAACAACAGTATATTGGCTGTAGTTTACGCGAGTAGTACGCATTCAAATAAAACACTTATTGGTTTAAGACGCAAAATATATAGCAACATCCGTAGTCACTGCGGCCGTGGGGGGGACTGACGGTGGAGGGAGTACTAAATGTCAAATCCAAATGTGCTGTATTAGTACCATCTGTTTCTTTGTAGCGTAAAAGATTTGGCATCGAAGCGTTTCGCCATAGTTATTTATAATATTTTTTACAGAGGTTAAAAATAATTCACGTTTGAAACTGTTAATAATATTTACGCATACGCAACAAAGTAGTCTATCCAGACACTGTGCATTAACGCTGCGCAAACATAGTCGGCAAACTGAATTCTTTCATACAAAAATACATTAAAGAAAGGCTTTGGAACCCAAATAAATCTGAGGGGCGTGGGAAAGGAAGGATTCAGCGATTCCATTTTGTTTTGTCGATTTAAAAGAACTACATACAAAATGCGGGTAGTGATTGCTGGGTTCGCATTTGTCGAGTTAAATGGCGGAGTGAGGCAATTATTGGGGCTTATATTGTCTTCTTGTGCTTTCGGTTTGTCTGTAGATGTGTTCAGGCCAGTATGTTTAATTCATAATATGCTTTAATTTGATAAAAATAAAAAGATAAAGGTAGGTTATCAGTATATTAGATTATTAAAAAATATAATGTTGTAAAATAAACACATTCCAGGAATAGAACAATATATATACGTGTAAACTATTTTATGAAATTGCTTATAGACTTGTTTGTACAAAAAGCTACATACTTGCAATAATTTGTTCCCTTAATACAATCAATATACAATAAAACATAATTAAAAAAGTTATTAAAGCAAATTATTTATTTCGAACAACAAGCGAATATTATGTTAATATATTTAATTTAAAGCTATCTGGTCTGTCGCGTTTCTTTTGTTCGTTGAAATCGTATAACATAAAATTTAACATTTGTGTACGGTTTTTATCACACGAACCGCTGTTTTAAGGTAACGCATTTGTTTCAACCTATTATTGTTTGTCATATTAGTTATTGTCATATTTCTGGGCAGATATTTCCAAGACGCACCTTGCTCTAATGTTTGTGTACATTGTCGTATATATCCTACGCCAAAACATGTTAACATTGCAAGACGCATTGTCACTTGTATGTTATAAGGCTAGGGAATTTTTCGTGTCACCAACAGATCCCTATGTTTGTCTGTTCTTCTCTTTACTGTTATAAAAGTATACGCTTTTAACAAAAACGTATATTTTTTACAACAGAAAAGAGCAGACGAGGGTTCTCATTATATATCATTAAAATACTGTTGACTCACTTTTTTTAAATCTTCAAAGTGTAACCGAAACGCGAATTTTCATTGTGAAAGGGGGAATGCATAGATATACTTATTTAATACCTGCTGGCTGCTGCAAAGTATCCGAAACGTGGGGCTAAAGTTAAAAATAATTTACAAATAAGTTTACCTAATCATGTTTTAAACCGTTATTTATAGTGTTCTATTTAAATGTGTACTACTCGCGTATACTGCAGACAGTATTTACCTAATATTTCAATGAATCGGTTTAAAACGTGAAATATATTACTGCCTTTAATGTACGCGAGTAGTACACATTTAGGTAAAGTACTTTTATTGGTGTAAAATACGATATGTATTAGCAAAATTTTAGTTCAAGTTATTTTTAACTACGTTTTCGGGTGCCTTACCATGGTCAAGACGGGACTGAAAAGAGAATAGTGAAATTTACTACGCCAACTCCATCTATACATTTCAAGATTTGTCGTTAAAAGTTTTATTTAAAAGGGTACTTTGTAATGTGTTTATTTTTTTCTTTGTTTCAGATAAGTCTCGGGTGAACGCCTGAATTGTTTATGCAGTTACCACAGACAACGAATGTCCAGTGTAATACTATATTGGTTAGATAAGTACAGTGTTTAATGGAATTGGAAATGTTTGGTGTACTTTTGTGAGAACGAAAATGGCGCAGAAAACTGGACTTCTAGTTATACTATGGGTGGCGATTATTCCATTACATCGAGCTGATAATCTGGGTAAGTCTTTCTGTAAGTCTTTTATTTTTTGTCTGACAACTTAGAGTAATTCCATAATTATAAACAGTGAAAACAATCCTTATGTGATTCCTGTTTAATTAAAATGTATCTCAAATAACCTTTATTTCACTACGGGGGGAGAAAAAAAAAAAAAAAAAAAAAAAAAAAGAAAAAAAAAAAAAAAAAAAAAAAAAAAAAAAAAAACCCCCCCCGGAAGCATCTGAAACGCCTTTTCGAACGTGAAAATGTTTATTTCAAATAGGTTAAAAAAAAAAAATTTTTTTTTTTTCACGTCAATTTGTAATCTATCTGCAACTATTATAATATTTCGGTTAATAAACAAAATGGCACAATTTGTTTAATAATCTATTGATTAATTTAATTGGTCAAATAGTAGCATAGTATGGTTAATAATTAACATATCGTGGGTTTGATGCCCATCGGGTTCAATATGTGATATACGATTTTTTTTTGTAACATGTTGGACTTCGTCTGGAATTTTAGTTGTGAATTTTAATCGCGTTTCGGTTCAGTCTATGGATTTCCGAATATCCAGAGCCAATATAGGTCGATCGCGCATCTTGTTTAGATACTAAATGTCTAGGAATATAGGTATCGTGTACTTTCACTATTTTGGATTTTTATCTTGGGTTACTCTCTACTATTTTGGCGGTCTGTCGACTAATAAAAATGGATCAATAGTCTCTTTTTATTTGCCTGTTAATTAATATTTCAAGTAGTAGAACAAATATTGAAAAATAGAAATATTTGTCTATATTTATTATACACTACTTGTGCCAGGGACTTCATTCGCGTAGAATTTTCGACATCAAATTTGGTATTTGCAAACTTCTACCATATTTTTATAAATTATACCCCACGACGTCGGTCGGGTCATTTTCAAGTTAATTTGAAGGTATGTCGTTGGTGACAGTTTTTTAAATTATTTAAAGAAAAAGATTTATTTCATACAAGGTGCTTTGGTTTCTTGCATCGTTTTCGAAGCGTACGCAACAGAAGCCTTTATAGATAAATAATTTCCCCTGTTTTTCTACACTTCCCTCTGTATACTTCGCTTCCATTTGTCGCAGCCTGATATTTAGTAGCCTAAAGCCTTCCGCGATCTCTTCAACCAACACAAAAAATTATAATTCTAACCAGTATTTCTTGAGCGTACAAACAAACAAACACACAAAATCTTCAGCTTTTATATATTAGTATAGATCTTGATATATTTATGTGTCTGTTTCTCATCTACGTGGGGTATGCATTCTACACTTTTTCTGTTCTCTTATTTTGCTGTAACATTTCACTAAGATCTCTTACGGACCTTCTGGGGAAGCATTAATAATCCCAAAGACAAAGACCGACTTGATTTTTATCAGTCACTCCTAATTGCGAATATCAAAACTTCTGGCAGTTTCCACTTCACCCTTATTTCTACTCAAATACCTTTAATTAATGTTGATAATTTCGAAGGGTGGATCAGGCTATATTCAAGTTGAAATTAAATGTTCTTGTCAAACGAAAATTTATTAACCAAATTAGTACTTACAATTTACTTTTATTTATCTATATTATATACCAATATATAAGGCTGAAGAGTTTGTTTGTTTGAACGGGCTAACCTCACGAACTACTGGTACGAATTGAAACTCTGTTTTTTTTTATTTATCGAGAAGGGCTATATATAACACATCGCGCTACGACTAATAGAAGTGAAAAACAGCGAAAAATTTTAAAGAGGGCGAAAATTATTCCTTGCAGGAAAAATATAGTAATACAGTCCTTTTAAAATGATCTACAAGAATGTCCGCGAAAATATCTTGAAATTTCAGCGTCTAGACGCACTAAATTTTATGTCATTATAATATTTCATTAAGATTTTTTACACTGAAATCTAGACATTTACCGAGGCACCCAAGTGTCAAGTAACGACATTTTTTGTAGCTGGAAGTGGAAGTAATTTCCTGTCCTTCCTAAGCTGATCTTATCTAGTATATTAATAAGTATTATAACATCAGAAACTTTACCAAGTTCATCTGTGTTGACGAATCGTCGATGGACAATTTACTTTTCATTTAAAATAATACCTCATATCCACTACTTAGAGCAATGTGAATCCTGAATTCGAACACAGCACCCGAAAGTCTTTTGTGAAACTATAAATTTGAATTAAAAATGTATTAGATTGAAATAAAAATTGATTTAGCGTTCGTTGGGAAACATTAAAACAGCAGCACTTAAACGCTGTGGATGTGGGTTCAAGCTCGCCCTTTGTATTTGTTTTATATATAATGCCATATTCAATAACACGAGAAATTAGTAAAGTTTTAAAACACTAAGTATGATCAATAAAATTGAACAATGGAATAGACACAAGCATTCATATTTCCGTCAAATTTCTCTCTGTTACGTTCGAAATACAATACTTGGAAGTGAATTGTCTATCTTGTTATCCCACACTAGCTGTGTCAGCGACTTCGTTCGCGAAAATCGTTATTTTAGGCGTCTAAATTTGTTTTTGCAAACCTATTCACCTTTATAAACTTAAGACCACGACGTTGGTCGCGTCCCATCCCGTCGTTCTTGCAAGTTATTCTTGAAATCATTCTTTCGTACATATTTTTAGGTATCTTCGGAATTTAGAGTCAATTCGAACCAATAGTTCCTGAGACTAGAGTGTTCAAACATACAAACAAACAAACTTTTCAGCTTTATGTATCGATAAAGTATAAAACTAAAATTTCATAAAACGTCACGAGATGGCGTTAATCTACAAACAGAGTACTCAAAAGAGTAAGTAAAATGCCACCACACGCTTCAAGTGGCCTTAAATAGGGTCCCGGCTTACTGATTCCTTTTCATGCGAGAAATAATACTTTTAGCCACTCGTAACGTACATCCGGACTCTGGAAATCGAGCATTTGCCCCAACAGGGGACGTGACAAGACGCGTGGATAATCTCTTAAGAACAAAAGTCCACTAGCGATGTGCTCTGACCAAATATAAACAAAGGTTAGGGTGTACTTGGACGAAGAATTCTTATGATTTATCGTTTCGATCGGTAACAAATGTTTACGCTACGTTTTCACTGATAGGCGGGTTCGATTTTGGTATACAAAAGGTCCCCCGTCAATAGAATCTGTTAACAATCGATAATCTTTTTAATAAAAAAAGGGTTTAAATAAAAAACTAACAATTTAAAACCCGAGACGGTTTTAAATGTGAACAGTCTTAGTTAACTTATTTATTTTAACGACGGCCCAAAATAAGGTATACTTCAGTTGACTAATACTTTTGGGGTTTAAACCGTTAAAACTGTTTTATTTTAATGTGTAACTATCGTAAGTTACTGATAGTTACTTAACTATATTATTTAAATAACAAAAAAACATAAAGAATCTTAGTTGTTTTTATTAATATCATATTAATTTATTATCTGTGCCAATATCATATGTATCTCTGTAGGCTATACGACCTCTTTATAAATTGACCTCCTTTTTTGTTTAGCTGTGAAATAGAAACTCCAAGCATAATGTAGACTAGCCAGCACATTAATTATTAGTTCTTTACCAAGCTTTTATTCCTTATAGTTGAAGAGAAGTGCATTTAATGAAAGCGGAAATACTTCAAGAACTATCTGGTGTTAATATAGAAAGTATAGAATATTATAGTTAATATACTATTAAAAATAGTCTATCATTGTTGCTTCAGACTGTCTGAAACAGCACACATACACATGTTTCTGTACATACATACTCGTACACACACGCGACTGTTCTTTTTCTCTTTTCTGTCTCCAGTCGTAACCTGCTGTTGTTAACTTGAATAAATATATACTAAGCATGGATAAATATAAGTATTAGATACGTGGTTCCTCTACGCTCTAACACAGTTTGACGAAACTTACCCTAATATTAGTGGCATATTGTATACTCTAATTATAATATGTATATATTTTGGTCATTGCAGATGTTGATTTTATTAACTGAAATGAGTATAACACGGTACTTCTGAACTAACAATCGAAAATCATGTAAACTCTAAACCCACTTGAATATAACGTTTAAATAAAATACTTTACGATTTAAAACGCTAAATATATTAGTTTACTTAATTGGCACGAGTATTTTCCAACCCAAAATAGTAAGTTAAATAATATAAATCGCGTTTGAAACCGTTAAACATGTTTTATTTAAATGAACGACTCTGTCTATCAACAAATAGATTGACCAAAACACTAATAAATAAGTATTAGTTTTAAAATGGAATTTCCATTCTAAAATTAATACTGATATCATAATTTAAAATAATAATAATAAGTAATACATGTAAATAAAACACTTTCGCAGCCGTGGTCACTGGGAGACCCCTCCCTGTCTCCCCGTGGCCACGGCTGCTGCGAACCATCCGAAACGTCGGGCTGAAGTTAAAAATAATTTTCAAATAAGTTTAACTAATATAACGCGTTTTAAACCGTTACAGTGTTTTATTTAAATGTGTGCTACTCGCGTAAACTAAAGACAGCGTAAAGAAAACTTTGCTTACTTTTAGAAATATTTTGCGAAGCGTTTTTGCTGGTTATTTCATAGGAGTTGCACGAACCTTTTTAGCCATACCCTGATGAATCCCTTCAGTTGGAAATTCTGTCGAATTCGTATATCATTTGAATACAAATAACGATTGTGAGAGCTCATTCAAGTGTGCGTATTTTGTGGAGTATAAAATCCATCCCGGCGTTTAAGAATCGACTCTGAACGGTTTAAAGGGATCTATGACCGGAGATAAATCATTAATCAACCGTTGGATTCAATTTAGGAGTAACGCACTAAAACATATCCTACTATGGTAATATTTAGTATTTATTCATTCACTTTTATCGCGTTCAAAACTAAATGTGACAATTAAAATCCTTACATACTTATATAAGACTAAGTCTAGTTAAATAAACATACATTTTATGTAGTAAGGAAATTTGATATTAGTTCAAATATATTACATAAATCTATACTAATATATAAGAGTTTATTTGTTTGAACGCGGTAATCTCAGGAACTACTGGTTCGAATTGAAAAATGATTTGCTGGTTAGAGCAATTATCGTGATAGGCTATAAAACATCGCGTAGTGACTTGTACGAGCAAAGAAACAGCGGAAAAAACGGGGAAAATCATCTTTGTAGGTTTCCAATGCGTACGTATGCAAAAATGGTTCAAGATACACAAAATATATGTATGAGAGAATGATACTTTTTTAAATTATCAAGAAAAATTTCCGCGACAGTATATGGGTTCATATATATATATATATATTAAGCTATAAATATCCTTGCTAATTTAATATTTAAGAGATATATATATAACGACGGGTCGCGAGCGATGGCATGCATCCGATGACGTAGGCAACAGTTTGCAGAAACAAATTTGGATGTCCAAAATAACTATTCTATATATTATAAAATAATAATAGTAATAATTACGCATTACTCAGTGAAAGTTCCCACTGTTGGGGCTTGTTATCAGACCTTTAGGTTGTAGTTGTAAAAGATGGGTCGAGTGCAAACACGCCATTACATTACTATAACTTTTAATATAAATAATAAACCTTTTTTTATAAAAATTCAACTTGAACTTAGTTTAAAATAAACGAGTTCGTTTTAAGAAATAACCTAAGTGTTCAGACGCCCCGTCTGAATAGTTCTAGTTCTTTAATTCGTTTCTCCGTTTCTTTTTGCATTGTGTATGCAAAAAATCCGTCTGATTTGTGTCTAGACATTAGGCAGTGGGGCAGAAAAAAGACCTATTGTTTGGCTGCGTGATGTCTAGAAAAAAATCGATTTACCATCTTTTAAATGGTTTTAATAATGAAGTGTTTTGATAGTAATTAATATTCGCCAATAATAAGTAGGTAATAATAGTTAAGACATAATGTTTTTTAGTAGAAGCAGAATATTAGTCTTATAATAATCTATGTCATGAATTTAACTCGAAGATGACATAATAGATTTCCATACTATGACTAATATTAAACATACATATTGTTAATATGTATCTTTGTTATTCTGTTATTCTGAAACCCCGTGTTTACGATATTTGGTATGTCGGTTAGGTCGGGCAGACCGATGTGTTCGACCGAAAATATTATGCATTCACAGGTGGCTACGCGGTCAATTACTCAATATTAAGGCAGCATATCTTTAGTTAACACATCTAAAAGCAGCAAGAATTCGACTGAAAGGAGGCGTGCAAAAATAACACGCAACGCATACGCACGCAAGTCGACCACAGTTGCAAAGCTTCCTAAACGTCGAGTCGCAGTTAAAAATAACTTGAAAAATATATAGCGTTTTCAACGGTTTAAATAGGTTTAAAATAATACTGCGTTTCTGTATTGTGTAGAATACTGCATTGCAAGCTAGATAAAATAATGTTTATGTGTAAAAACTTTGCATTTATCATATTAGTAGGGATTTGTAGACTCTGGTATGCACGTAACGAAGAAATTATCTTGGAGCTGAGCCAATACTTCGAGGAACAAAACATTTTTAAAGTGAGAGCCATGCCCTCGCCTTTCTAGGACATTTTAATAATCTTAAAAGTTATTGCTACTAGCTATGTTCTTTTGTTTTAAAATCATTTAATACTAGTAAATTCTTCGTTTCACTGAGAGGGAGTTTTTTTCATGTTGGCGAGGACAGACAAGCGTAGCGTAGACTTGATGCTAGATAAAATACCCAAGCCATATAACATCTACACAGGATCTCAACCTATTCCGGCCTTGGATATTCGCCATCTGAAGGTTGGAACCAAAACGCGTTTAACTTCAAGGGTTTTTCATTTTTGACCGAGAATAAATTTCGATATTCCACCCATTTATTATCCAGATCTCCAGATAAAGTCCAACATTAAAAAAAAATTTGGAAAATTTGGATATAAACACCCGTTGATTAAAACTACCATTACACCAACAAGCTTGTCAAATTTCTTTTTTGATCCACATTATAATAAGGAGCTTATTTACTATATGTAATAGGGTATGAGATTATTTGATTTTATTTCAAGAAGAATTACATGACGCTTGATTGAAAAAACATAATAAAATACTGTCTGTAGTTTACGCGAGTAGTACACATTTAAATAAAACACTTTAAATGTGTACTACTCGCGCAATTTAATATGTGCATTATAATATCGTTTTTATAGATATGTAAAAAATCGCTTTAACTGAAACAGACTTATATTTGAATTTCCAGACAGCTAGGTCTGCGGAAGTACATGTCACGCGAAGAGGACAAAGCGCTAAGTCGGAAATTGACACTTGCTCTAGCGTCTCTAGTTCCGTGGGGGCTATCTTAAAGCGATATTCAATCGAAACCAATTTTTTATCCTTTAAATTTTTTACCACTAACGCTTAACGCATTTATCTATTTAATAATAAATTTTAATAATAATAAATAAATAGATAAATGCGTTAAGCGTTAGGGGCGTTAGGCAAGACAAAGTTTTTTTTTTAAATATGTAAACAAAATTTGCAAATTATTTCTGAAACACCTTGATTTCAAATCTGCAAATTCGAAATTAAGAAGAATCGAATTGAAAAGTTAACGATATGAGATATACATCAGTGTCTCTCGAAGCCCGACAACAGTGATAACTTGGCTGACACTAACGCGTTACGTAAAGAAGCGGGCTTACCGTTCCAAAGTATCACTTCAGAAACTTTTGCCAACCTTTGCTTACCGTTCAAAAAAGTTGAAAATAATCACTTGAAAATGGTGTTTTTAAAGAAAAAGAGGAGAGCTGAGGATGGTGAGACGATTTTCACACATTACACAGAACAGTATTATGTATAGTTTAGCGTTATGAAAATAAGAAATATAAGTTTTAAGCCTTTATGCTAATGCAGATCGACGATTTGAATGTAGCAAAAGCCGTGTTCACGGGGGGGGGGGGGGGGAGCACGATTGTTAAGTTTTTTTTAAATTTAAATCACAAATAATAGTTGAGAAACGCGCATTGTCTCGTGATTAAATTCTTATAAAATTTATAAACGTTTGAATAAAGAAAAATGAATGAAGACAAAATGTTTTATTTTACGGCTGTTTTAAAGTCGCGCCATGTACGACCCCAACCTTACGCATTATGGGTCGGCACGTTGTGAATATGAAGTTGCCATAATAAGCAGTTTCTAGCATATGTCAAAAGCACTTTATTCGATGATCATAACTTCGCCTTGCTCATGTTTACTTCGGGTGAGTTAAGTTCCCTTTAAATGTGTGGATCTGATGGAAAGATTGAAGCTGAGAAACTCACAGCCCAATTAATTCTAACTTTATTTTGTCGAGACCAACTTCGGTTAACTTGGAAACGCTCAATTCTTCCTTAATTTAGGAGTTTAGTGCAAGCAAATTCTCAGTTATGAAGCTAGGTATATCGCGAAGACGATGTTTCTGGGAAAAATAAAAACGGGCGATAAAAATTGTAAATTTCTTTAAGATAATAAACGATCATTTTCAAGAAATAGCTTTAAACATAAGTACTCCTATTAATTTACTATGAGAAAATGACTATGACAGTAGTAGGTACTTGAAACTCCATCGTGTTAGTATGACAACAATACCAATAGATATATTAAAAATTAAATAATTCTTCTTTAACTACACTAGTATTTGTAGCCTGCTTCAGAATTTTCAGCAAAAGCTAATTTTTATTCAAATCCATCAAATTTTATGATCTTTTTAAATAAAACATTTAAACGGTGAAATGTATTAGTTAAACGTAATTATCATTTATTTTGAATACGACCAGACGTTTTGGATGCTTTATAGCAGCTGTACTCGTAAACTACAGACAGTATTTACTTTATAGTCTGTATGTTTATCAATTATCGTTCTACTAATGATCTAATCAACATAGAAATCTTATATTAAAGTATATAACTACAGACGATATTTTCTATTAGTATATAAAATAAATTTTTTCCTAATTGGGGCGTGGGGCGATATTGTCTGTTTTAACATATTTCAGAACACATATGTTATTTCATATTCACTGACTCGAACCTAGAATCTTTTTTGCGCATAATCCCAATCAATTAGAATTTTCCACCTCTAGTTAAAATTTTAATATTAGTTAGTAGCTAGAGGGGATTAAGAAAACATATTCAATTGCTTTTAAATAAAACACTTTAACGGTTTAAAACGCGATATATATGTTTAACTAATATATCGCATTTGAAACCGTTAAAGTGTTTTATTTAAATGTGTACTACTCGCGTAAACTATAGACAGTATAATATTCAATTGCTTTCTCAAAGATTATGGATATTGAGAACCTATGCAAACATAACAACATCTATTATTGGTTTAGGTTGTATATAATTATCGTGCTTAGAAATATAATCAATACGTTAGATCATTCTAGAAATAATCTGTCGATTTAAGTTATTTTGTTGCGCTGCCCATTTCGAACTATATTACACCAAGAACTTTGATAAAACTTATATAGACAAAAATAGTTTATTGAATGGGTATGAGAGTTGAAAACTGTGAAATAACTTGCCTCCTAATATTAGAAGAATCCAGAATCTCGCTTCCTTCAAGAATCTTGTCAAGTTCCACTATTTAACTTAGCTAAGTAACTAATTAATTTATTTTAAATTAAGCTCATTTTTATATTATCTGTTATTATAAATTTAAGTAAGTACCTTTTTTTATGACACATAACTCTTTTATTACTCTTTTTCACTGCGGTTGCTTGGAAGAGATAGCTATTAAGCCTAGTTACCTTCAATTTTATTTACTGGTATGTTTGTTTCTTGTTCTGCGACAATAAAGAATATTTGTGTTGTATTTTAAGAAAGGATATTTTTAGAGGACAGACAAGCACTAGTTTGGGATAGAGGATGAAAATTTCCCAACCATTTAAATAAAACACTATAACGGTTCAAAACGCGATATATTAGCTAAACTTATTTGAAAATGATTTTTAACTTCGGCCCGACGTTTGTTAAAAATGATTTTCAAATAAGTACCAATATATCGCGTTTTATTAAGTGTTTTATTTAAATGTGTACTACTCGCATAAACTATAGACAGTAACGTTTAATGCCCAAACCAGTCAACACATATTTAAATACTACCACCACACACTAAAGTGGTTTGATAGTTATAAAATAATTATACAATTCAACTTCAATATTTTAAGTAGCGCAAATATTGTAATCTGTGGTTCTTCTTCTGTTATAATTATAATCAATTTTAGAACATCTTTTCTTAAAAGTCACAGATTATAAGAACTCTGTTTCAGTAAAATAAAAACTTTTGTTGAGACATATATTAAACTTGGACGACGACTATGACTTTACGGGGCGTAACCACTACTACACATGTACAATTATTTTTAAACAGGTTTGTGTTTTATTTAAAATAAATGTGTACCACTCGCTACACTACAGACAGTATTTACAATTTCAATTATGCATTTCTAGTGAATCTTTTAAATAAAAAATATGTGATCTCATATGTAATAGGTACCCGAGGGATAAACATCTATTTTATATAACATATTTTACGTCTTCCGAGCCGACTAAAGGCCTGTCTTGGCTAAGACTATATAATCTATATCCCCAGCAAAGAATGAATTGTCGGTCCATTGAACTATGAAGATGTATAAGCACATAACTGGAATAAACCCCGAGTATTTTTCGTTCAAACGGTATAATATTGGCACAGGGCGTCAATTCTATCGTTGTCGACCTTGGATGAGCGGGTTCTAATAGATTTGTCGTCATTATTCCTGCATATCTTAACATTTAAATATAACACTTTTAACGGTTTAGAACTGAAATTTATCAGTTATTTATTTAAATTTAACATCGCCCCCGATGCCGACGTTTTGATTGCTTTGTTTTATAGCAGTCACGGCTGTTGTAAAACATTAAAAATCGGTCGGGTCTAAGAAAAAATAGGTAAACTTGTATATTCCGCGTTTAAAACAGTTAAATGAATTTTGTTTAAATGTACTACACGTAAATATGATAGTAAATTATTAAAATTGAATTAAATCGTAAAACGTCTTGTGTTTCACGATAACAATAATGTTTGGAAATGAATAGTTTTCGATCTTTTCTCTAAATCTAATTTTTTTTTGAGCCTTAAAGTAATCTTCCCCTATATAAACCCCACGCCTAATGACTAAATCTGCGCTTTAAAATAGCCTTAACACAAAGAAACACTGTACAATGGAAAATACATAAAACTACATCTGTCTTCAGCTGTGTTTACATTCCGAACTGTAGTCATTCAATATTGAGCATGTTGCGGCCGTAAAATAATTTGACGGCGTTCCCCCCATAAATGTCGTCCATCCCTCCTTTTTCTTGACAACCGTAAAACAATCTCTTTGAGTAATTCCTGGGAATATAAATAATTTAGTCCGCCACGCACGACTTCAAACACGATGTATTGTTCGTTTATCCAAACATGTTTTTGTGGCGTAGATATCATTCTCATGGGGCATAGCTTTGATCTTTAAGTGGATATACTTATTGTTACATTGTTCAGTGGTATGGGAAGTGAATGAACTGGCTTTACTAATTTGGAAAGTTTTATACACAAAATTGTTGAAACGGAATTTTCATTTGTATTGAGTAGTTTGTTGTCTTCATATATTTATATAAAAGTATTTCATAAACTTCTAATAACGTAACTTTTTAATTGTCGGACTCGTAGTGGTAATGGTCGCATTGTATGGCTAATAATCAATGAACCGTGGGTAAGATTCCAACCAGGTCCAACATTTTTTGATTGGAAATCTGGATATTAAATTTTTAGGGATATAGAATTTCCGTCCGGGCCACGAACCACCGTCCACAGATAACTATACTAACACATTTAATTACGTTTCGATTTCAGTCTGTGGATTTTTGAATAACCAAAGCCAAAATAGGATGACTGCTATAGGATGGTATTTTACCTACCATCAAGTGAGTTCTTGTCTGTCCTTCTCTATTATAAATGAACAATTATCAAAAGATTTAAAAACTGTACCCAGGAAGTTCTTCATATTGCGGAATGTATACCAAGCCAGACTATGTATATGTACATATTCTGCTGGAGAACGTCCAAGGTCAGTAGAAGACGATTGGAAAGTAAATAACGTTTAAAAAGTTCTAGTATACAGGCTTTCAGAAGATTCCAGACCCAAGCGTGGCTCGTGGTCTCACTTTTTTTCGTGTTGGTTTTAAGTTACTTCGTGAGTCTTATTTTTTCTTTGGGGCTGGCACACACTTAAGGATCCAAGGACGACATAATGTAGATAAATAACTATAGCTTAGAGGTTTTTCATTTAATATTGTACATTGTCAGTAGAATACTTAATTAAAATTTATAAACAGATCGACCAAAACACAATATCGAAATATATCTTGCAGTCAAATGTCTAAGCTTCTAATAAATTTGGTGTAAAAACTTAGTCCTGTTGTCACCATATATACCACAAAACGATTAAATATTGAGAAATGCAGGAGTAAAGTCACGTACGAAGTGCTTGGCTCGTCCAACTCACGACTCGTAAATTTAAAAATGCACCGGCGATCTAACAGTTCAATAGAATTATTTGAGCAATTCTGTAAACAAATACTTGTCTCTTCACGAGGACCGGTTTTGGCGTATGCTGTCATAATGTCAGTGCGTGTGACGTCACAATTAAACTACACGAACGCATCGATAATTATGATTATGACAACATTTGTAAAATTTGACTAAGTTATCCTAAAAGGCATTAAAACGAAGTGATAATATTGCAAATTCAATAACATATATCATAGTAATATGAAACAGAATAATAAGCCTGAGTAACCTATAAGATAATTAACCGACTCCGTTGTTAGAGTTACTCAAAGCCCGAGAGGTCCTAGGTTCAATTCGATACGATAATTTATTTCGATGAAGGTAATCAACTTCTTGCACAAAATCGATCAATGAAATAACTACAGGTGTACTGTACTTGTATTGTAGCCTTAGGTTAATTTTAATATATCAATTTCAACTGTATTTGTTAAATACTTTTAATTTTAGTTATTTTGATTTAAATTAAGTTTCGGTTCGTGCAAAATAACATTTTCACAATCTCTTCTCGATATCAACAAAGAAAACAAAAAACATTACGACTCTGCACTTTTTCCCGCCATTTTTTACATAACACTGAAAAAAAATACTAAACAAAAAGTCTCTCGTAAATTACTCCACTGTACCCTTACGTCAAATATAATAATAAATGTACCATAGACTGAGTTCCGACGCATTAGCTTGACAATTTAAATATATCCCCGTTGTTAGGGCGAACCTGCCATTCCTGTAATTCCACCATAGACGACAGAGATAGATGGCGTGCTAACTATGTCGTATTCATTCAACTTTAATTATTCGAGCGTTCCCTTTAAGTACGCGAGTTAACCACACATGCTACCCGTTTGGTACAAGAACGATGACTTCGCTATTTTAGAATTACCCTCTTCAAAATATATTTATAATTCATGCAAGTCATATCGGAAGGAAAGATGAGAACAGTAGGTATTTATATCCTTGGTATTCCATCATAAGTTGGATACCAAATAACACACGAAGTAATTTTAATCTATACTAATATATAAAGCTGAAGAGTTTGTTAAATACTAAAGATAGGCCGTGCAGCTTAATCGCGTTTCGGGTTCAGTCAGTTTCGAATGTTTAAAGCCTTATAACATGGGGTATAACAGTTCCCTTTTGTCTGTCATAAAAACAATGTATGTATACTACTTTTGGCTTCCTCTAATTGATTTATAACCAATGTTACCTTCTAAACAAAACACTATAACGGTTTAAAATGCGATGTATATTGATTAAACTTATTTGAAAAATATTTTAAACAACTGCCAAATACCAACAACGATATATATATATATAGATATGCGCTAGCGTAGCAGTTTTTTACTTTAACATCATTTAGTGACAGCGGTTGCTCTAAAGCATCAAAAAGGTTGGGCCGTAGTTAAAATATTTTTTAAATAAGTTTAACTAATTTTAATCGCGTTTTGAACAGTTCAAATGTTTTATTTAAATATGAACTACTCGCGTAAACTATAGACAGTATTAATTGTTACCTTTATACATTTCTTTGCTTTAACTAAGCATTGAGTACAACTAAACAAAATTACTTGTATCGTTTATATTAAAAATTCTTACTGCCTATTTATAATGTGTCGTGCCCGTCATTCTTTATCTTACCGTCCCTATAAGACGTGACAAGACAAAAAGCTGTCGTCACATCTAATAAAGATAAAGTGCTGTCTTTGGATTGAGACAAGCAGCTAAAGCGTTCACTCGTCAATGTGTCGTGACCCTCAAAAACAAATAAGATGTGTTATTGGCTCGTTGGTTCACCAGCAATGTGTAACTATTTAAATAAAACACTTTAACGGTTTCAAACGCGATATATTAGTAAAACTTATTTGAAAATGATTTTTAACCTCAGCCCGACGTTTCAAACCGTTAATTACCCGTTAACCGTGTTTTATTTAAAAGTTATAGCTGTTACCCACGATGTCGTCGTTCTTGCAAGTTAAATATTAAAAGATAAGCATATACTGTCGCGGACATTTCTTTAGATCATTTAAAGAAAAATAATTATTTCATACAATTATTTGCGTTATCTTGAACTGTTTTCGCAGCGTACGCAAAGGACGTCTCAAACATGAATCATTTTCTCCATTTATTCCACATTTCCTTACTGATTTAATATCTCCTATAGCCTTCCTCGATAAATGCTCTAAACAACACAAAATTAGCTTCCATATTCGAACCAGTAGTTCCTGAGTGTTCGTTCAAACAAACTCTTCAGCTTTAAATATTAGTATAGATTTTTTATAAACATCACATTCGATATAAATAGGTTTCAAATAATACTTTAATAAACCTAAACCTAGGCTAGATCATTACTAGAGGTCTTGGACATGTACGTCCCTATGTATTCTGTTCTACGAATAGAAAAGCGAATTTCGTACCAACTAAAATCCAGTGAATAGAAAAATCCATTCTGCGATAAATACAGCGATACTTTTGACAATAGGTCATACGTACGTGATTCTGTCCTTATTGTGTCATCAAAGAATTGTCGAGTTCTTTATTAAATATGTTTTTTTTAATGTTCAACTATAAATGACCAAAATAATACTGGCCACTTACGTAAAAAATAATAAATCTGTATCCTGAAGATATAGTAAGCTTATACTAAAGTTCAAATTAAAAATTACACTATATATTTATTTAATTATTATTATTTATTACACTCAGTAGGGAATATACCAAGCAACCCAAGAAGTTTAAAGTCTAAGCAAAGTTAGCTCGGCACAGCAAACATTTATTGTTGTAATAGAAGCAATGTATGGCAATAAACAACGATTAATGCATTCGATCCCCACCCTGTCCAACATTTATCTAATAAATTTATAAATTTTTCTGAAACACGTTGAAACCGTGTGGAAATAGCTATATTAAAGGGATGGTATAAATATCAAAATTTCGTCCAGGTCACAAACCACCGTCCACAGATGTAACAGCCGTGAATCTTAAGCCAAGATATGTCGACATCTTATTTCGATAGCTGGGGTATTTTATCTAATGTAAAGTGAACAAACTTGTTTGTGCTCCTCTATCTTAAAAAAAACGTATTTTTAGTAAACATTTTGTTCGCTAGCTACCAAACATTGTCTGTTTAACATTTAAAGTCACCATATAAGTACCCAAGTTCCTAGTCCAGTGTTAAAAGTTGTACAGATTAGCTAATAAAAATACTTGGAAAACTCTTGGACATTTCTGAAAGTGTCCAAAAAAGTATGTCAAAGTACGGCTAATACTTTTCAAAGACGTTGTGCATTTTACATTAGAACGTTAATACTTAGGCGATAAGGTTGAAATTGCCTTGCCAAACAAACGTATCAATTGGTTGAAAAAACTCGACGTACGACACGGTAGCTCAATTGGTTAGAAACAGCACGAAACGCTGTGGATGTCTTATCCAAACAAAAGTCGATTTTTAATTTATATTAGCACCTATTATCCTGAACGTGTTAAAAATACTAGCAGTATATTTTGTTAATAAGCTTAAATAATATAAACAACTTCAAAATTAACATGTAAACTTCATTATATACACGGTTCGTCTTAATTAAGAATTGCCGTCCATCAACTCGTAGAGATTATATCTGTCAGAGCCCAATTATGTTTTTTTTATCCGCCTCATCTTGTAACTCGGTCTGCGTGCCACGTGCTCTCCATTACGCCTCTCGCAGCTATAAATAGATACACCCTTAATGACCCCTTGTTTCCTAAGAGGGTTCAACAGTTGGTTCGTGTAGATTTTAAAATCTTTATTATCAGTTCGTTGTGTGGTCACGAACATGTGTGAGCTATAAATCGCTTGGAATCTCGTTTTTATCTTTATTTTGAGTTTTCCTATCCGATGTTTGGGGTATGGGGTTTTATGTACAAAATTATTGCTTTCATGTGTTTGTTTTATAAGTTTTGGGGAGTGTGAGATTTCTGTTATATCGGTGTTTATAAAATAAAACTTTTGAATAAAAGACCTTTATCGATTTAATCAATAAATAGGATTTAATCGCAAAATGGATATTTTTAACTATGACCCGACAACAACCGTGGTCACATGAGAAAAAGTGTTAAAAAGAGTTAAAAAATAAAGATGCTTAACTGTCGTGAAATATATTTTTTAATTTATTTAACTATGGCCAAATGACAACTAAAAAAATAAAGTAGGTGAGTAATTAAAATAAAATGATATCCATTCGTGTTTTGAACCGTCAAAGTGTTTTATTTATTTATTACGAGACACTAAAGATGGAGGGTGCCTCTAATGTCATAGTAAAAACTGCTACCATAGCGCCATCTGTTCCTTCGTAGTTGGTATTTAGCGAAACTGGCCTGGTGCAGTTCAAGTTTTAACTAATACATTTCGCGTTTTGAACCGTTAAAAGTATCTAATTTGTGTTACGTAGTAGTACCTCTATTAACGTAAATACGTTTTTAAGATTTAGTCAATTTTTAAAATTTTAGACAAAAAAGATACAGCACTTAATAAGATTGATAAATTAAATTAAATAGACAATGTTTTACTTATACAAACCAATATCGTTATTAAGTAACATAAAACAAATAACACTTTCCAGAAGCAGTGTAATTTGTCCCAGCCATTATGTGACTCGGGCCTACCCACTCAAGTGGGCGATAAGCCTTATGAATTCTAAATGAGACCTGAATAAGGCTGTATAAAATCCAGTCCTCAAATAGCGACCACCAAAACAACGCCACTCAAACTGTCGAAAATCGGAAAAGTTCAAAGTTCAATTTGTGATTGCTTGGAAATGCTTTTTGGAATAATGAGTTTTATTATAAATAGTCCAGTGGAATGGAACACTGAAAGTTACTAAAAAAAGAACTTTTTACGTTAGAGACTAGGCAAACATAAGGTTGATACTAGGTAAAATACCCCAGCCAAATAACATCGAAACAAGATGCGCTGTCGGCCTATTTTTGATTTGAATGTTCAGAATTTGTGACCCAGACGGATTTTCGACATTCCAACCCCCCCATTTAATATCTAGGTTTTCCAGATGAAGTACATATGATTCAGAAAAATTATAAATTATTTAGAAAAATGTTGGACACGCTGGAGATCAAACCCAAGATCCGTTGGCTTGAATTCGGACAAAAAAAAAAAAAAAAAAAAAAAAAAAAAAAAAAAAAAAAAAAAAAAAAAAAAAAAAAAAAAAAAAAGGAAAAAAAAAAAACAAAAAAAAAAAAAAAAAAAAAAAAAAAAAAAAAAAAAAAAAAAAAAAAAAAAAAAAAAAAAAAGAAAAAAAAAAAGGAGGAAAAAAAAAAAAAAAAAAAAAAAAAAAAAAAAAAAAAGAAAAATTTAGGGGGGGAAAAAAAAAAAAAAACAAAAAGAAAAAAAACTTCGGCCCGACGTTTCTTCTGATGCTTTTTTAGTCCCCCCGTGTCTCCCCGTGACCATGGCTGCTGCAAAGCATCCGAAACGTCGGGCCGAAGTTAAAAATAATTTTCAAATAAATTGAACTAATATATATCGTGTTTTATTTATTTAAGACATAAGTATATTGACAACCACAAAGCTCTAGAAAATATACATACATATAAAAGTTGGTGTGCTTTATCAAAAACTTTTTCTGTAACTCCTCAGAGCCCAACGACCTGGTATTATACGAATTTAAAAATGGCGACGTCAAGCGATTTGTCAATATCGCGAAATGTGAATAGATATAATCATTCAGAGGCTATAAGGAAGTCTCCGAGCTCGTAAATCTAAATTGATCAATCGTAAATCTCATCGGAATTTTGTTTCTCTTTTTGATAAATGATTACGTTTATGGCTTCCGTATTTTTATTATTGTCGATATCCCGTTCGTGCTAATAAGCGTAAATATCATGGGACGTCTTCACATAAGGAAATTAGTGAATATCGGATATGTCGGAGTGAAAGAAGATTGATTTTTGTTACAGAATAGATAACATTATTTTAATACTAGCTGTGCCTGCGATTTCGTCCGCTTATAGAATAGTTCTTTTGGGAATCAACATTTCTCCTCATCTAAATAACTTAAAACTGCTACTCAGAACGTCGTCTGCGTCCCGTCTTTTTTTGCAAATTATCTTAAAAGATATACTGTCGCAAACATATTTTTAGATAATTTCAAGAGGAATCATTTTATTATACACATGTTTTAGGTACCTTTGACTATGTTCGCAGTATACGCATCGGAAACCCACAAAGATGCAATTTTCGTTTTTTCCATATTTCCTGCTGTTTCTTCAATCTCATTAATCACAGCGCACAGCGCGTATAGCCTACAGCCTTCCTTGATAAATGCTCTAATCATTACAAAAAGAATTTTTCAATTCAAACCAGTAGTTTCTGAAATTAGCACATTCAAACAAACAAACTCTTCAACTTTATATATTAGTATAGATGTCGTTAGTTGATTATAGTAAATACGATGGCTGTGATAACTAATCGTTACGTAAAGTATTTAAGTTCTATTGTAAGGTTAAAAACTTAATTTATATGGCCACAATCTCTTTTGAAAATTGAAAAAGTTATTCGAAGATCTACAGATTGGAACCACTTCAAATTTTGAGGAGATCAACATGTTTGAAACATATAAATTATTAAAAACTTTTTAGTGTTAACCCGGCGATCGAACCTACGACCTCTTGATTATTAGCAATGCATTATAATGATCCCAATGAGACCGTCAAAGCCGTGAAGTCTACTCAAACATAAGATAATAAAAACTAATTGACAACTCGGGACATCAAATAACCTATTCTTTAAATAAAACGCAGTATACCGTTTAAAACGCAAAGTGTAAATAATAAGGTAATATATTTATAATTAATTTTAACTACGACCCGACGGAAGATTTTCAGCAACGTTCCCCCATGTTTACGGCTGCTGCATTTGACGTTGAAAGTGTTTTTTTTTTATTTGTACTACTCTCGTCTAGTCTTAATGTATTATTTTCGCACGATGTACAAATTCTACAGACTCAAGATAGTATTAAAACAGCCAGATTTCATTCCAGATAACACGACAAAACCAAGATCCTAACTGTAGACACGATAAGTATAGATAGCAAAAAAAGCTCGCTATCTACGCTTCCAGACCAACATTACCGTACGTGTTTGTAGACGCGCTCGCACGATTAGGGCATGACAATTAATTTGCATTAATGGCATGGATGTAGCTGTTTGCTCAGATAGAACTCAATCGAACTAGAACGTTAGATAAAGTTCTACAAATCGTAGGACAGGGCAGCGTTTGCTGTTCGCAGCTTGAACTCAACTAGTAAGGAATTGTGATTTGACTCGTGCGTCGATTGTTTTAGGATCTAGAACAAATTACGCAATTAGTCACTGTAATCTATACACAGGGGTTATAAATAATTACATCATATTTGAGTACCTGCAAAATGAAAATAGATTTTGATTAACGTTTGATTAAAACACTTTTACGGTTTACAACGTTTTAGCTAATTGATTCGCGTTTTAAACCGTTAAAGTTTTTAATTTAAAAGATTTTTTGCTTTTTTTGTTAGTAACTAATAGGTCATTCATATATTTATAATCCCAAGTATTTTATGGTCTATAGTAATTCGTAATATCAAGTTCAACAATATCTAAAATCCGTCTGTAGTTAACACGAGTATATAAAACTCTTTTAACGCTTTGAAACGCGAAATGTATCAAACTTATTTACAATTTATATTATTTGCAACATATTTATAAAACCACGGCTGCTCCAAAGCGTCAGAAAAGTTGGGTCGTAGTTAAAATAAATTTAAAGTAAGTTAATACATTTCGCTTTTTAACCAGTTCAAAGTGTCTTATTTAAATGTATACTACTTACGTAAACAGACTTAACTATAGACTAAGTAAATTATGACCAACAATCCCAGTTGGAATATTGAGGCATATCAGTCAAGCGGTTTCATCCGAGTGCAAAAGAGCAAACTAGGTAGGCATGTCACTTCACTTTATCATGTGTTAATTTAAATTACTATCGAATCCAGAATAGTACATTATGATATAAGTGCGGTAAGTTGAAAATTACAGCCGAGGCGATATTATTACTATAATAAAGCACTACTATAATAAAACACTATTAGAAAGCAGAGGCTGTAAATTTCAAAGCGCACGTATGTCATACGACGTTCTATAACATATTTACGAGGAAATTAATAGAACTCGAACTTAAACTTAGTTAATTAAATAAAATTGTTAAAGCGATCGCGCGCAACAACGTTTTTTTTAGGCAAAGGTACAAAAACAGCCAGTATTACTAATAAAGTAAATTCATATTTTGTTTATAGTTAAATGGTTTAATTTATTGGCAAAATTAATTAAATTAAATAATTAAATGTTTATTTGTTATATTTTATTTCCCAAAGTTAATTTTGTTCATAAAATGTTGACCACTTTCTTGACATAAAACCTCTTTGCTAAGATTTTTAAAAGTATCGTTCATTTTTAGACGGAGTATCATAAAACTTAGTAAAAAAAAACGTGCCTTTTACATTACATTATCGCACAAGTACGTAATGAGATACATTACGATATTGAAATTGGTGTAATTACAACCACTTTACGAGCAAATATGTTATAAATAGGTACAATTTTAATGATAAACAAGCTTCGGCTTTCAGTTGCTAGAAGGTGAGTAACAGGCCCTTAACATTTTTATTATGGCTTCGGACAAGCACACATATTGTTTTTAAAACATTAAATTACTCATCTAAGATGAAATATAGGTAAGGTGGAAGTTAGATTAATAAATTTAAGGCAAAACACTTCTAACGGTTTACTACTGCCCGGGACATTTTTTTTAGATTGCTTTAAAGAAAAATAATTCTTTAACGCATAGTTTTGGGTATACTTATATTTATGAACATTTGATTCCCCATTTTTTCCACATTTCCTACCGTTTCTTCACTCTTATTAGTCACAGCATAACGTCTTATAGCCCAAAACCTTCCCAGACAAATGCTCAAACCAACACAGAAGTAAGCATAGTTCCTGAGATTAGTGCGTTTAAACACCTAAACAAACTCTTCAGCTTTATATATTAGTATAGTTATACATACAACGCAAAAAATAACTTCAAATTAATAACTATGTTGATGTGTATACGACTCTATTAAACAACTAAACAAACGCCCCGTTCATTAGCATTTGAACTACTGAATGCACTCTGCAAACTAAGTTATTGTGGGTTATATTTTAATTGGCAAATATACCACACAGCAGAGCTCTCGAATTTAATTATTGTACTGTAAAATTTACGTTCACATTTTTATGTCAAAATATTGGTTTACAATAATAACAAGGATTCCTTTCTGCTATTGAAACCAGATTATCAAAACATATCTGGGATGTTTCAACATCTGTGTAAGTTTAAACAAGTTAAAATTTCAACTTTGAAAACCTACAAATGTTGAAGTTGTATCCTTTTGGATTCTTTGACATGTATAATATGATTAGACTTTTATTAAATAGAAATATTGGGCTAACATTTTTTAGTTTAATTTAACAATGGCCCGACGTTTCGGATGCTTTGCAGGAGCCGTCTGCCCGTGACCACGGCTTTTATTTAAATATCAGTATTGTTATGTACGTTTTATGCGAGATTAACGTCTTTTTCAGAGCTTCTCCTAGACACACTGAGGACGCATCAGAAGGCAGCCTGCGACGAAGACATGGTGACGCTTATCTGTCCTCGAGGCACCACCATCAGTATTCAAGTGGCGCAGTACGGTGCTGCCGCTTCGCAAACCTCCTGTTCACCAGAATTGGCTGAGTACCAGCCCGTGGCAGTAGAGGTCCTGGGAGACACCAGCTGTACTTGGCCCAGTGCCCTACAGGTGTGACGACATTATTCCTAAATTAAAAATATATGTAATTTTTATGAATAGTTTTCTATTAATTGAAACGGTTAAAGTAATTTACGACATATCCAGGGCTTGAAGCGGCATCCACAGTCCGCTGTGCTGTCGCTCTAACCAATTGAGTTACCGTGTCGGTAAAATTATATAATCGATTTTTTGTTTATATAGTGCCATGTAAAAAATATTACAGTTTTTAAATATTCTTAGACTTGAGCAAGACTTGAACCGGTATCAGCTCTCAAAATTCATATTCAAACAATTCAACCGTTTGCATTGCATTTGTTTTAAACCGTTCCAAAATAAATATATTTCTAAATTTATAATTGTCGTGAACACAAAAAATTTCCGTAATTGTGTGGATTAACCTCGTGATGAGAGATAAAACATTTTAGCATTTCGGCGATAGATTCACGAATCCGCATGAAATAACAGACATTATCCCAAACCACAAAACGCAGTACAAAACACCAAAATTTATATGAACGTTAATGGGACGGATATATTTGCGGTGGTCTCGTAACGGAAAGTTTATTAGAGTTTTAAAATTACATGAATAACTGGGTATTATTAATAATGTGATGGACGTGTATCGCATTGTTTTAATTCAAAGAATAAATGTTTAAGTAGTCAGAAATTAAAAGCGATGTGTAGGCGACTCTTAGATCTTAATAGTCTAAGAGCTAATAAAATTTCTAATAATCGCGACAATACCTAAAAAGGTGCGCAACTTCACACTTATGTTTGTACGGTTAGTAATTCTACTTTCACGGAATTAAAGCTGATCACTAAAAGCACTTAAAACTAGACAGTACGTTGAAAACGCCTACAATTTCGTAGTTGATGAGATTCATAAACCACAAAACTAATTTAATACAAAACAATGCTGCTATACATATGGTTTTAAAGTAAATAAAATACGCACAATGTTAAGAGATAAAAATTAAACTTACAATTAAAAGTAAAAATTCATGAAAATTCGATTATAAATTGAAAAAAAAATACGACGCGAACAGGACTTGAACCGGCATCCACAACGACTCGCGCTCTAACGTTTTATAATCGATTTTTAATTTATATAGTGCCATAATTGGCATAATAATAACATGTGGAAAATATTATTCAATTCAATCAAACAGGACTCAAACCCATGGTATCTTTCGTCCCCCAATTTCAAATTCTCAACGTTCCGATTATATTTAATACCTATTAATATCTTTTACTTACCAAGGATCGGCATACTAACTTATATTTGCAGTATTCCTTGTTACAGACAGTGGTGGAGGCGTGCCAGAAGAAACGCCAGTGTAAATTCCACACAAGCCCTAAAGCATTCGGAGTGGACCCCTGTCCAGGGTCTAGACGCTTCGTCGAAGTCGCCTATAAGTGCCGTCCATGTACGTTTATCTTAATTATATACAAAAGAAATGAACAAAAAACTGACTGTATATGATGATAGATATAGAGTCCCCCCCCCTCCCATTTTATAATTTAAGGTATTTGAGTACTTTTAAATAAAGAGAAGATAATATTTTTCTGATATATTTATTTTATAATATAACAATTATAATATTCACTTCTAATTATATACAAAATAAATTTGTAAAAAGCTGACTGTGTGAGTTGCAGAATGTTGCCCCTCATTTTAGAATTGAAGGACGTTTAGTTTAATTGTAATAAAGGTATATGAAAATATATTACCTTGTACCTAATTAAATAATATCAAATAAAACAATACTACCCACTAACTACATACAAAAAAAAACTAGTAAAAAGATTATATTTTATTTTAGAATTAAAGGTACACTTATTTGAGTAGATTCAACTCTTTAACTTATTTGGAACTTAAAACAAAATACAGATACCGAAATAAATTCTTTTATTTTTTTAACATAGGTAACCTTTTTTTAAATTTAGATTTTTGAAAATAATGTTATTTTCTTGGCATTTGAGTTCTGCCTGTGATCCAATATTTATTTTTAGTCAAATATACCTATTTCCTATGCCTCCCTTTTTCCAGTACCATTATTTTAATTTTACTAACGATAGATAAACCCCAATAAATACACGTTATTCTAATAGAACGAACCCTTTACACGTTTAAACCCGACCGCTATTTTCGAATCAAATGTAGAACTCTAGACCGTTATTAGCGTTCTAAATTGAGTCGTATTCCGCGCTATTAAGCTTGCATTTCCAACAGACGAGTTCCGGAGTAAAGTGGGCTGTGAAAACGACGTGCTTCATTTGAGCTGTAACCCACACTCGAGGGTGGCGATATACTCGGCCCAGTACGGGAGGACGGAGTACGATTCGATACAATGCCCGCAACCTCGCGGGATGAAGGAAGAAAGTGAGTGTCGCATTATTTATTATGTCTTGTTTAGAATACTTAATGACTTATTCCTACTATCTTGTACTAACTTTTCCTATAGTGCTATCTCGTTTTCCCGTCTGGGGTGTGGGTCTGTAGTACCGATTTTATTTATTCAGAAAGAATTGATCGTTTAACGGTACTTCGAATCCAGACTAAGTAGAGCTACAGAGGTAGTTAACATGAGATTTAAATAAAACACTTTAACGGTCTAAAACGCGATACTAATATATCGCGTTTTAAACCGTTAAAGTGTTTTATTTAAATGTGTACTACTCGCGTAAACTATAGACAGTATTTAACATGAGATTAACGAACATTCATAATTACTTATATTAACGTCGAGGACCATTTCTCAATTAAGACGGTCAAAAATCCAAGCAGCTTTCTTGGCGTCGTACATAGAGTCGAGTGCATTATTCGCGTATCCGCTTAACCGTTTAAAACAGAGACAAAACAAAACGCCGGAGACCGCCGCATTGTGTGGTTAAACTTTTTTTTATTTTAACACGTAGGATATATAAAATATTAGAACAAATATTTCTTCTTCTTAGTTTGATGGCTTTCCGATTCTGAAAGGAAGGAATAAATAATTTGTTAACTTGTAAGCTAATTTAAAGCTGTCTTAGTAAATATAATTATAAATAATGATGATGAACCATTATTTACTCTGTTATAAAGATATTATTTCTTTACAACGGTACTAGTATTTTCACAGAAGCTCAAGTATTTAATTAGAACATTTCGCTGAGCCATCGCAAATCTTCAAAAAACAAATCAGTTTTCTCGCAAAAGTACAGCTTATTTTATTACCCTTAGAAGATCCCAAGCGCTTGATAAATAAAGTAATCCAATGTAATGAGGCTGAAAACTTTTCGTGCATAATATATTTTCAAGATATATTTCGTGAAGCGAAATCTTAAACGTAAAAGGTGTATAATAAAATTGCATTATTAATGAACCCCTACTTCTTTGTTTCAATATATTGTCGTCAAAATGTAAATCCTTCCTGATTTTCCTGAAAACAGAATGATGTATGTGTAGTGTATGTATGTGGGTGTGTTTATTGTGTGTGTGTGTGGTCTCTTCATATTATGTAAGTCCACGTTTTAAGATCATTAGTACAAATAAATAATGTCAATAAATTGCCACGACTTGAAAGAGAAAAATAAAATAAGTTTAACTATTTGAAAACTTTATATTTTTCAGATGTTATTGCACAAAATGGCACTATATAAATAAAAAATCTAATATTACAATTTAAAAAATTACAACTCGGGCTGGACTTCAACCGGCGTCCATAGCGTTCCGTACTGTTGTTCTAGCAGATTGGGCTACCGAGTCCTAAAAATTTTGGGGTCCATAGCTCAAAGTCGTAATTTTTTTCTATTTATAATCGATTTTTAAGTTGCAAGGTTTACCTGCTTCGCTATCCCAAATTATTTTAATAAAAATACAATTATATGTTACAGTTTTTAGATGCTTTTAACAAGGTAACATTTATTTAAAATAGGATAAAAGTATTAAGTGAACTTTGGGTCACAGGTCATCACCCTGACTTTTTTAGTATTAGTCAGTTTAGACGTCAACGCTCCCCCCCCCCTCCTCGTAGAGCGCGCTAAGCTATCAAGCTTTGTTATGATCACGAATTTAGAGGCAACAGTCAGTAAAGCCCGCACTGGTGGGTAACCTACTTATAAAAGAGGTCTCTGCCCAGCTGTGGGATTTAATACTTTTTATTTTTATGTATAAAAAAAATAATATTCTATCTATAATTTCTTTTTTATATAAATGGGGCTCCTAGAAGCAGAGTGGCCTAATAAAAAAATCATGATTTTAAAATATTAAGAAAAAATAAAAATGCGAAATTGACTTAGGCGAAAATTAATTTGTACTATTATTTGTGTACGAATTGTGTCAACAATTTTCTACCAATGTGCTCTTGTAGATTAAGATTTTTTTACCATATAAATATAAAATTGCAGTTAGGCTACTCCGCCTCTTGCGGCGGATATATGGCCAACAGTATAATTATGCATTAGGTTACATTTTTTTATTAAAAAGTGTATATTTGAAGTCCCTTCTGAATCTCTGCCATATCAAGGTAAAACTTGGAAAATATTTGAAACATTATATTCTCTATTATCATCCGCAGTTTGCATCGAAACTTTGCACAATAAGCTATCGATTTCGCAGCTTATGCTCGGAAGCTCAACTATTTTGATTGCGAATACCTAATTTTGAAATTCAAACTCGATAAGAAATTAATGCCACGTTATTTTAACAGCAAATTTTTAATACAAGTTTGAAACATAGTTAACGTTTGTTACGTATACGCATATAACGATAAAAAAAAAATTATACGTCTGTTAGTAAGCAGTTTTGATGAGCTCATTAGTGTTATAGAAATGTATTGGCGATTATTACTCATCGGGTCGTGGGTTCGACCCCCCACCGGGTCAAATATTTTTCTTATTAATTTATACTTTTTCTGAACATGTGGGACTTCGTCTGGAAATCTGTATATTAAATAATACCTATATAATAATAGTCCACCACCAACTCATAATTTTAATAGTTTATTTAGCTACAAAAATCTCATTCTCGTTCAAATCTATTTACCAAGTTTCTCATATTTTCAAAGCTTGCATGGAGCCCTACGCTACGGAGACTGCAATGAGAGAATGCCACGGCAAGAGACGCTGCGTGCTGTCTGCAGACAGCAAAATGTTCGGCAAGCCCTGTCGAACGGGGAGCAGGACTTACTTGAAAGTGGTGTACACGTGTGGTAAGTCAATACCACATTCGTTTATATGTTGGAGAAAAACCGCTAAAGTCTGTATTCATACTAGTAAAGATCAAGGTGTACATACAGATAGACATACCAATTTTATTAGCTTTTTTATCTTTTTACATTAAACACACGGTAATTCAATTGGTTAGAGCGACACTACGGAAGGCCGGATGCCAGGTCAAGTTTTGCCCATGTCGTAATCTTTTTCAATTTATAATCGATTTTAACTTATATAGTGCCACAATGTGCGATAGCATTTAATATATTTTTACATGTTATTATATTCACTAGCTCAATTGGTTACAGCGTTTATTGGTTAGAACGCTGACGATGCCGGTTCAAATTCTGACCGAGTCGAAAATTTTTCAATTTAAAAGTAAAAGTTTAAGAGTATCAATTCTGGCTTTTCCAAGAATGGAAACGTTTGTCTATTATACTTCAGCTTAATTCAAAATCTATGCACAATGAGCTCAAAGGTCGATAGCACATGATGTTGAGATGTTTATGGCTAATTACTGTCTATAGTTTACACGAGTAGTACACATTTAAATAAACCACTTCAACGGTTTAAAACGCGATCTATTAAAGTTTCAAATAAGTTTAACTATCGTAACGTTTACTTCTGGAAGAATCTTTGGCTATACTCACTCCTACAATGGATTTGTGAATTTTCACAACACTCCAAAGCTCCCAGCCCTTCGCTACAATAGATTGTTTGGAATTTTTATTGCGTTTTTTCCTTGACCCGTGTCTGTTTAATATCTTCGTTGGGGAAGTCGAAATGCCTTTGAATCCTCAGTACACAAACCGATAAATTGTTGTTTACACTTCGATGTAAGGGCGTGTCCTTAATGTGGAACGTGCAGCCAATGACCGGGGACAGCTGTCATGGTGATGACAGGATAATGCCTCTACTGATAAAGGAACGTTAAAGACATTCCATACTTCGTGTCTGACGGCCTCGTGGGTCTATCGGTAGCAATCTATAGCTAATAGTATGTCGTACCTTGCGAGCTCCACCGGATCCTTCATGTGTCCAATCATGATGTTTTCATAGATTTTTCTAAAAAGGTTTGACTTTGTCTGAAAATCTGGATATTAAATGGAAAGTAGGAAAATCGATATTACTCCCAGGTCACGAACCATCGCCCGTTTTGATTTCATTCTGTACCAAAACAGACCAACAGTGCATCTTGTGTAGATGTTATATTATATGGATGGGTATTTCATCTCATCAGGTAAACCTCACTGTCTACCCCTATTATAAAAAGTCATTTGTGGTCGGTCTACGGCGGATTTATTCTTTTGCATCCCTAAACTACGACGGCTAGAATAAAAAGCTTATTTTCAACGTGATAAAACATATTTAAACATATAAACATGATTTAAATAAAACACTTTAACGGTTTAAAATGCGTTATATTAGTTAAACTTATTTGAAAATTATTTTTAATTTTGGTCCGAAGTTTCGGATGCTTTACAGCAGCCGTGGCCACGAGGAGGCACGTGTAAACTATAGACAGTATTTAATATTAACATGATATTATTAAAAATATCAATCGAATTTCAAAGAAATATGTAAAGTTTCTGAAAACACACCTTACGGATCAATGAAAATTTTCACTATAACAGATAAAATTGTGATTTACAATGGGCAAATGTATACAAGCGTAGACGTCTTCTTTGACATTAGATGAGAGAAAAACAAACCAATTATGCGTCGACCTTTACTTTTCACCTTTAAATATTTTTAGACAACCGATAACCTTTTCTATGGGGAGAACTTTGCGGCTTAGAGACAGTTTTGGGACAGGCTATTTTCAATAATTTCTTTGGAAACAATATGGAATGACTATTATTATGAAATTGTTTAGAAAATATGATTTGTTAATAAATGGTTTATTACACTAGGATAAAAATGATAAGAATCCCTAAGTTTTAAGATCATTTTACACTGAATTAAATATAGGTACCTTATAAATCTGTCTTACTTTAATGAAAAACCTTTATTAGAATTTGTCAAAGGTTCGTTCCTCACAAATATGTGTAAGGGTTTAATTAACATGGAAATTTCTGCGATTTAGATATTTAATTGGATGTGGAATATCGAATAAAATCGAGAAAATGCAAAAACTGTGAAGTGTATAATAATATGTGCGTTTTGGTTCAGTCGGATTTTCGAACCATATCCAAAGGCAAAAGACGTCGACAGCATATTTTGATTACATGTTATCAAATCTAATTAGACCATTTAATCCACACATACACAAAAATACAATGACATAATAAATAAAAATAGATGTATATGGAGGGACACCACTCAACTTTTGTTATACCTCAAAGTACGTACAATGCCGATTTTCAGTGAAGCCCTACGCTTGACATTAGAAAATTATTACTTTGGAACAATTATAAACATACATAAAATAGAAAAAAACGTTCCTAAGGAAAACAATAAAAAAATATTTTTTTAAACAATAAATAGATAGTCTTACATATACGCGAAATTTTCAGTAACTTGATTTAAAAGTATTAAGATTTAGATTAAAGAAGTATTAGATGTATAGCTGTTTTCGTGATTACATGTTATATAGCTAGTATATAACATGTAATTGGGTTTTTTGGCAATAAAGTGTAAATAAATAAAAAATAAATAAAAAATATATAGTAAGGTTTTATACCTTCCTTCAAGTAAACTACACACATGTCTCTCCTCTGTCAAAAAAGCATTATGAGCTGCTCATTTACATTTATTTATTTAAATAAAACACTTTTGACGATTTGATAAGCTAAATTTATAAAAAAAAAACTACGCTCTGGCTTTTAAATCCTTTGCAGTTGCCATGGTCACGTGGGGCTATTTAAAAGTGTCAAGTCGCGTAAACTACAGTTTTTTTATTTTGTTTTATTCACGGTTTTAAACGGTTGAAATGGTTTTATTTAAATATGTATAACTCGCGTAAACTACAGACAGTTCGTCACTCGTTTAATACATTGGAAATTATGTGTATATATTCGAACTATAAATTATAATGTTACTGGCTCTTTCGTAGCAACGACATTTCACCATAAAATTTTTGTTCACTATATGAGCAGCCTGCACTTAAGAGTGTCTGCAAAACTTTCAATCGAATGTATGCTTTTGCATTCAAAGTAGATCTGCAAACCGCGCTATAAATAATTTGACCCAGATACGCCCCAATATCAATATAAAAATCAAAGTTCCATGTTCACTCTTCATACAGAAGCACTTAACGTACCTCGATAAAGCGTTGTTTTTAAACTTTAAACCGTCTTATACTTTGTAGAATAGTCTAAGTATTTTTGAAGTTTCTCTTTGAGTATGATACGAGATCGAATATTAAAGTTATCTTTGTTGTGATTCACTTCGAGATAGCATAGAACTTGAAGTATTAGTTGAAGTAGACTTTTCTTTATTCCTTCGGGAAATAGACTTCTAATATTCTTGTGGTAGCTTTGTGAGAGTTTAGATGAATAGATTTAGGATACATAACCTAAGTCTCCCCGTGACCACGGCTGCTGCAAAGCTTCCGAAACGTCGGGCCGAAGTTAAAAATCATTTTCGAATAAGTTCAACTAATATGTCGCGTTTTAAGCAGTTAAAATGTTTTATTGAAATGTGTACTACTCGCATAAACTATAGACAGTATACGTAACCTACAACTTAGTTTAATCTTTCCAAGGGCATAGTCAAAATAGCTCGACAACGCACCATGTGGATAGAAATTATGTGGCCGGGGTATTTCATATTTCTTCAATTAATTTTATTGCTTGCCTGTTAAAAGTGTCATGGACACGAGTATGTATTTTTTGCGTATGTATTAAAATTCTTATTGTGTCAGCAACTTCTATTTCCGGAAGGTACTTTGTCTAACTGATGGTGCATAATTCACGCTTATGTCTAGCTGGAGCATAACGTGAAGAGAGATAACCCACGCAACCTTTTAGCTAGTAGCGGAGGCGTGAAAAGAACAAGTTTGCTTATAGATGCACTTAGCTAGTCCTTTCTTACTTTTAACAGTTTAAAACGCGAAATATATTTGATAACTTTTAAAAGTTTAAAACGAGAAATATATTTGACAACTTTTAACAGTTTAAAACGCGAAATATATTTGATAACTTTTTACAATTTGAAAATCGAAATTTTTTTAAATATATTTTCGATTTTTAAATTATATAGTGTGTAGTGAATAACAGTTTAAGCGTATACTCCCGAGTTTCGGGTACCAAAGACTGTTCCGTATAACGACGTTGACATAGATTTACAATTATGCTAGCTATGCTATAAAATAATATTATAATAAAAATATGCCTTAATGTGCAATAACATGTAAAAAATATTAAAGTTTTCAAATTTTTTACAATTTATTAACTGCGCCGGCTTTCTTTCTTTTCCCCCCGTGACCACGGATGCTGCAAAGCATTTTACAAGTTGGACAAAAATATGCTGAGATAACTTTTATGAGGAAATATTTTATTTATCTCTTCACTGTCAACTTAAGTACTTAAACAGCCAAAAAATAACGAGAAAACTAAATAAAACTTTTATGATAATTCCCAGTTATTCCATATTTTGTAGTTTACGACATCATTAACGAACAAACTCCGAACTTTGGTAGTAAAACCAATTTTTTTGAGGCGCGAAGTGTTTCTCAATAAAATTATTTTAATGGCCCGAATTTTTTAATTCCACGAAATTTTGTTTACTCTTATTTATTGACTTTGTGAGAATAATATTCAGTTTATTGAAATCATATATTTCGAAGTGTAATTTTTTTATTCGTCCAGTGGACGCCCGTTTATTCATTTGCGTATTTAGTTGTGTTCCCTTGAAATGACATATTTTTCGGGATACGAAAAAGTTAGCGGAAATTTATTAATTAACTTTGACAATTAATTGTTTATATTTCTGTGTAATGAGGAAACAAAAGACAACCACACGTCACTTTGTTATGCGATAATGTTGAATTAATGTGTATCTTTAATTTCTATATTTTAAATTATAGATATAAAATTTTAATATAGAACTTTTAACGTTTTGTCCATATAATAAAAAAAAATTTACTTACCCGATGCACTATATGATAGCACTATATAATATTAATAAACACACATCTTCCTATTATCCAATTCTGATCCATATAGAGGTCCAGCCTGTCTGGCGTCTTGAATACGTGACATCAAAATATTTCCATCGACACTAGGATCGTGTTCTAGTTTTTACTATCTGTGGGCTCGTGCCTAGATTATATTTCGGACCGTCATTTGTTATTAGGACATCTTATTGAAGGACTACTTATTTATGTCTAAATTGATGTAGAGCTAGGATGTACCAAACATTACTCTACAAGATAAATGCGTAATATAGACCACAAAAGTTATTATAAAGCTCAAGAGGTTGTTTGTATGTTTGTCTTACAATCTCAGAAACTACTTGTTAGAATTTAGAGCTATTTATCCGGAAAATTACAAGGAAAGCTTTCGGATATTTAACATCACACTGCGACGAATAGAAGCGAAGACACACTGTGCAATGTGTAAAGACGGGGGATTTTTTATTTATTTTTGAGGACTTCCGTGGCATGCGTAGCGAGAACAGTTTAAGAAAGAAATTATGAACGAACAATTCCCCTTTAAATGACTTGCTAAGATCGTATTCAATTTGGTTAAAATTTATGTTGGTCTTGCACTACAAAACAACGTTTGCCAGATCTGCTAATTAAAAAAAAACAATTATATGCGTATTTAACAGTCCAATTCTTTCTCTTCTTCTTCTTCTTATGTACATAAGCTTAATTTTTTCTCGAATCAAGAGTATTTAGACATGTAGTTTACCTTAGTACATAATATTACAACCGTACACAATTAAATAATATACAACTAACTTATTACGAAACGTAGAGTGTTAGTTAAATACGTTAACGATCTTATTTCGCGTTTTAAACCGTTAAAAGTATTTATATGTTTGCATGCTATGTACGTATTTATATTGTTTGAGGTTATTCAAAAATTATATTACATTTTTTCCTTTATATAGAAGAAGCGTATGTTTTGTAAACCTTTACCCAATACCGACACAATACATCATTCTTCCCGCTAAGTGACTGGTTATTTGAGACTCTGACCTCCCTAATTGAGCTTGTAGCCCAACAGACGTATAGAGTTGCAAGCCAGTAGGTAAACATACGGAGATACGCGAACAAGCGGCCATTTTTAGTAACTTTGCATATTATATGAAACGTCGGGCTGTAGTTAATATTTTTTCAAACAAGTTTAACTAATATATATCGTGTTTTAAACCGTTAAAGTGTTTCATTTAAATGTGTCCTACTCGCGTAAAGTATTTAATGATAGACTTCGTTATGTTGTATATGGTACACGAATAAACATATTTTTAATTTGTTTTATCTGAGCTAGTGCTAATCAAATCACGGCTTAGGTCCTTTATCTGATTGCCGACAAGTTTATCTGACTAGTCCCAGATTCAGATTTCGATTACAGCCTTATACCGGGTGCATAATCAAAGCATAGAGATTATAATAGAGCCATATCTAGGAACGAGGTACCATTTCGCCCAAATTACATCGTATTGGTTAGCCAGTATTCAGAGGTGAATTAAGTGACTATTGTTCTGGCTCTGGTTTTGCACACCCATTGACTCTGGCCAGAATAGGATTTCAACTCGAATTTTACTCTACCCGAATATTCCTGTCACTTGAAAGTTAAACTTTTTTCAATACAGAACAATACAATCTATACATATTGCCTCGAAATACCGTCTGTAGTTTACGCGAGTACTACACATTTAAATAAAACATCCTAACGGTTCAAAACGCGATTTATATTACTTAAACTTATTGTAATTATTTTAACTACGGCCCAACGTTTCGGATGCTGCAAAGCATGTCAAGTGTGCAAGCCGTGATCATGGGGAGGAGACTCCACCTAACCAAGTATATATCGCGTTTTAAATCTTTAGTGTCTAAATTAAATATTTACTGCATCTACAAAACAAGACAACTAATTAATAATGATGAGTTTTTATGTATGGAAAATCGAAAATAAATTGTATGAATTTTCGACTCGGGCAGGACTCGAATCGGCATCGTCAGCGTTTCGTGCTGTTGAAATACTTTTGCATCTTGAATCGTTTTCGCAGTACACGCAATAGCGCCAACAAAGGTGATGAAATTTTTCTGTTGTCTCAGCATTCTCATACTATTTCATCTCATAGATCATAGATCATCTCATAGATCGTGAGGTTAGGTTATTTCATATTCGAAACAGTAGGTTCTGTGATATACGCGTTTAAACAAACAAACAAACTATAAATATATATATATATATATATATATAGTATCCGAAGAGCTTATGAAAAAATGAATTTCGACTTACACGTAAATTTGTTTCGCGCGGAGAAATTGCCTCTCGTAATTGTTCTTATTTAACGTTGATCGAAGATATAACCATTTTCCACGAACAGATTGTAACGGATAGCGGATAAGTCACGTACATCGCTTAATACTGTAAAAATAAAAGGCACTTAAAACATGAACACTCTTATACCAAAATCACCCTCAACATCTAAAATTAACGCTGCTTAATAGCTAGAAGCTTTAAACAATTTTACACTTTAAGCTGTTGTTGTAAAGATTATTTTTGTTCACAGTGCCGCGGACAGTCTTAAAGGAGCGATATGAGAGTGCCCCAGAGGAAGACGAGGTAGCCCATGTAGTGTATCCACTTGAACACGAAGAACTAGGTGAGTGCTTTTAAGTTGTAATCTCTAAGCGAGATAATATAGATACTGGTAATTTAAAGACAAATGACGTTGTCGTCTAAACGTACATTAGTTGAAGCTTTTGTCTCAATGTCTTTGCTAGAGTAAGTTTAAGACAGCGAAGAAGCAAGTTACAAATGTCGATAAATACTCATCGAATTTTCAATCCTTATACCTATGTGTATATGTAAGAAACGACTGACTATAATTGAAGTAAAGACAAATGCGACAGTAGTACGCCTAAGAATTATAGAGAGTAAAAATCCACACTAAAAAAATAACAAACAAAATATCGAATACTAACAATTTTCTTTAAAAAACATTGATTTTTATAAAAAAAAATATCATATAGTATTGTCTAGAGTCGCCAGTAGTACTTATACGAATAAAACATTTAATAGTTTAAAAATCTTAACAGATGAGTTATATATTGCTTTTTAATATAAATGTCTAGATATAGTTTCACAGTAGATATATAGCTGCTAAATAATATTACAATAATTTTTATCGTGGCTTCTATTCTCACGAAAATCATCAAATCAAATTTCGTTTTGGCTTCAGTCTGTGGATTTCCGACGTCTAAAGTGTAAATAGGCTGACAGCGCATCTTGTGGTTATATGGCCGGGGTGTTCCACCTGCCATCTTGTTTGTCATCCTCACCCACAAAAAGCGTTTGTCTCTCTTTGGTTTGTGTTATACCAATAACATCGTAATAAAGCCAACGTACCTAAATTCCATGAACAAATTTAGATGGCTGAGGTCTGGAATGTGGCTTTGAAGGTCTCTATTGAAAGGACAAAGCCTATATCAAGCTTCTTACTCTGTGGTAAGGACAAAGGCTAAAATTGCGCCTTATAAGCAAGGGTTAAAGAAAAATCCTTGTAATTTCCTCCGCTGATTCAATAACCTTTTAGACTCAATGCTTTTTTAAGAATTTTATTTTATGTTAATATTAGATATTGCGTTTTAATTTTCAAAAGCATTTGTAACTATTTAGATTCTGGTATTTTTTGGTAATTATTAATATTCCGTTTCAAACGCTTTGCAGCGATTGTGCGTGAGTGGGACCGTTTTCTTTTCTCGTTGACCTAACCTACATCCCGAATTTAAAAGATTGACGATTTACGTAAAGTTAATTTATATTTATTAGTTTAATATATAAATCGGGACCGACATGTTGTTGATTGAATTTACAATATTTCTACATGTTGTTTTCGTGTACTGAATGTTCAATAAGACGAATATCGATATTCCGTGCTGGTCACGAACCATTTTTCGCGGTCTTTCAACTGTATGACCACAGATTTAAAAAGCTGTAAAGCTTAAGCTTGCCAGTCTGTGGATTTCAGAAAACCCAAACACAAAATAGGTCAACAGCTTTCACCATCGAGTGATCCTAATAGTCGTCTATATCATCCTTTATTATAAAGTGTTTTAAGAACTAATAAAAAACAAATTAATCGTCAATTATGAAATGGTATTTGAATTATCCTATATAAATTCAAATTCCATATTCCAGAACTATTCAATAATAACTAATGTTTGTCGTCTCCATCTACTACTGTGGACTACAAAGCCTGACTGACCTCTGCTACACACACAAGGATATATAATATAAGGGTCAAGTTATACGGTCTAGAATTTCCCTCTCACGTATAACAGTGAAATAGTTATAAAAAGGAACTCGATTTATATAACAACACTCTCGGGTGAGGTTTCCGCGCTCTTATCCATACGGCCAATCTACGATAAACTATTGACGTAAGAGATTTCGAGAAAATTCTGTAACCCCGACAGACATTGCTGAAAGACGACCCTGATGCACGATTCAATGCCCGAGTGTATTGAAGCGATAAACATAAGCTGTGTACACAAAAGTGCTTTTTTATTACAAGAAGAGACACAAGCATGAAGTTTGAAAACTTTAAAATTTTTCACGTGTAATTGAACATGATGGCACTATATAATTTAAAAATCGAAAATTAATTGAAAAAAACTTCGACTCGGGCAGGACTTGAACCGACATCGTCAGCGTTCCGTGCTGTTGCCAATTTTATCGTTATAATGACTCAGCCCAGCTCAATTGGTAGAGCAACAGCACTGAACGCTGACGATGCCGGTTCAAGTCCTGCCCGAGTCGAAAATTGTTTTTCAATGAATTCTAAATTTTTAAAGCATGAAGTTCTTTTTATGGGAGGTAAAATATCTTAAGCATAAGCATAGCCCAGCCCTATAATAGCTTAAGTCAAAACGCTGATACTTCTTTACGGCTAATCCATGCACGGTGGTGACCTGGATGTAATTTCGATAGACCTATCACCCAATGAAAATTCAGTAAGACATGATCTAGATAAATTACAAAGTTTTTCAGAAAATTAATTGATTGCCATTACTTGCTACACTAATGACGCCTTGTAAAAAAATCGTACTGATATTTCATTAAAATACTTTTAACGGTTTAAAACGTGTAATATCTTAGTTAATATATGAATAAGACGCTACGTTTCGAAAGCTATTCACCAGCTCTGTTCCTCGAAGTTTATATTAGCGGAAATTAAAACAGATGACGCTAGAAGTTTGACATCAAGGACACCAAAACATGTTTTTTTTTATTGTGAAAGAATAAATGTTTGTCTGTGCCTCATCTAATGTTAAGTAAAAGTTTTAACACGCGTATTTAAAAGTTCCTATTAATATTTGCTTTGAATTGGTCCAGATTATATTCACTTGAAAATATTATGTCAGTAGAAGTTTTAATTAGAAACTACGATGAAAATAGTTTAGTTATTGATTGTGGAACTTATACAACGTGCCACGTTTTAAACCGTTAATAGTGTTTACAACTCATGAATTCATTTCATCCTCATCGGCTATAGATAATTATTTAAGTGAACAGCACTGCGCGTAATATAGGTCACATGTAGAATTTAACGTTGCCTATGTTTACAAATCGACTTTATTTTCGGAACGATAGATTATCATGTTTCCTCGGGATTCAGACTAAAGCAAGGGGCAATGCTTTCACTGCTTACTCAAAGGTTTAACTAAACACTCAAATAATTTAATTATATATGTACTTACAAATTAGCACCTAAGTATTTAACTCAATTATTATTTAACAGACAAACACAGCATTGCTTATTACATAACTAATACAAATTAAAATAAAACACTTTAACGGTTTAAAACGCGATATATTAGTTAAACTTATTTGAAAATGATTTTAAACTCCGTGTCTCCCCGTGACCACGGCTGCTGCAAAGCATCCGAAACGTCGGGCCGAAGTTAAAAATCATTTTCAAATAAGTTTAACTAATATATCGCGTTTTAAACCGTTAAAGTGTTTTATTTAAATGTGTACTACTCGCGTAAACTATAGACAGTATTTAATATAAATTAAATAAAACCATAGTCACGAGGAGACTACGCCGTGACCACGGCTGCTGCAAAGCATCCAAAACGTCGGGCCGTAGTTGAAATAATTTTTAATAAGTCTTACTAATATACATATATCGCGTTTTAAAACGGTAAAGTGTTTTATTTAAATGTGTTCTACTCGCGTAAACTATAGACAGTATGTAGTATCGTTAAAGTTAATCGTAATTTTCCTTCTTAGAAAGTTATAATGGACTGGCAGTGCCCCCGACTTCGTCCGCGTCCCGTCATTGTTGCTAGAGAAGAGGTCCAGATTATTGTTACATTTGACAGTTAAGGTTTTTAGAGCGAATTGCAAGGGAGATTGTAAAATATATCTCTTATAAAATATATCTAAACTTCCTCGTCTTATAAAAAGTCTCACTACACGAGCCGAAGAGCGAGCAATAAGTAAACAAAAACAAACCTTTTCCATAAGCCATTGTTAAGCTACGAAGTTCTTATATAATCCCGCCATAATTTGAGTCTTATATGTTTGTTTGCTTTCACTCCTTATGAATTATGTCAACGCGCAAACGGATTATGGGATCAAATCGGAACGCTCTTAGAAAAATCCCGTACTTTGATATTCTTCAAGGGCTCTGCCTGGAAATGGTTCAAAGAAATCTCAAAAATGAGAGTCGGATTTCACCTGGATTTTTTTTAAGCTTCTGTGTACTCTACTCTAGATGATTCTAACATTGTTTTGTATGCAACATTCAAATTATGTTGCTACAACTCTAACAAATAATTGGTAATAACGCATAAATATTTGCGAGTTAATCGTAAAAAAGAAACATAAATTGTCGTAGACATTTTTTTAGATCGTTTAAAGAAGAATTCTTTAATATTCTATATATCTTTCCTAGTGGTTGTAGCATGATGTTTTATAGTCTTTCTTAAAAATTGGTACATTTATCCCATAAATAACTTTCCAAATTGAGCCAGTAGTTCCTGAGATAAGCGCGTTTAAACAAACAAACTCTTTAGCTTTATAATATTAGTATATTTTTGTCTATACTAACCGAAAATTTGACGTCATTTTTTAAAATTGACTACTGCCTTAATTCATTTATAACAGATTTTAATATTACCACAAAAATTGAAATTTAAAAAAATAATTTGTTATTTGAATCATTTTTATATTTGAGGGGAAATTATGTAAAAAAAAGAAGAGCTCTTATTTTTCATTTTAAATTGAAAAGAAAAAGTGTATTATACGGATGGAACTCAAACTGACGACTACACCGTACAATTAGTACAATCTAACATCATACTCGGGATTTAAAATATGACATTTTTTAATGTAATTTAATATCTTACAACGACACTAAGCGTTTCGTATTTGTTAAATTACTGAATTTATTTAAATCCTAGAGTTATTACTTATTTAAATAACTGTTATACGATCAGATGACCCGGGAGATAGATGGTGGGGTGAATCAGCAGTGCCACCAGCGCCCGCCGTGGCCGCAGTACCACCACAGAGACCGCACTCCACAAATAGCACCAGGGAAGAACCGTCACCTTCACCGCCAGGACAGCATCTGTCAAAAAACGGTATAAAATGAATTTTTATTTAGTACCTGCCATGTGTTTATTTTTTAATTGTAATTGCATGTGTAACTGTCAGAAGTATTTATATAATTATTATTTTTTAAACTGTTTTGTTTGAAAAATGTCCGATTATACAAAATACAGTCAATTTGTCTTATCGTCTCTTTGTTTTAAGCTTTTGCATTATTGCATAGTTTAAGTTTATCGTAAATTTATTTATTTCTTAGATAATTATAATGGACTGGCTATGACCGCGACTTCGTTCGCGCGCGTTAATCTTAGAAGATAGATATATATTGCCGCGGATTTTTTTTTTGCATTTAAATAGGAATGATTCTATCATACATATTTTTTGGGTTACTTTTTAATTCTAATCAGTACTTTCTGAGATCAGTGCGTTCAAAGAAACAAACTCTACATCTTCATAATATTACTAGCTGTGTCAGTAACTTCGTCCGCGAGAATAGTTATTTTGACCAACCAAATTTGTATTTGCAAACCCTTTCTCTCTAAATAATATATGCTCTAACCAACACTAAAAAATTTTTTCAATTCAAATCCGTAGTTACTGAGATTAGCGCGCTCAAACAAACAAACTCTGCAGCTTATATTAGTATAGATATTATTATGTACAAATAGGCTCTCACTCCCTAAAAACTCCCGTACAACAAACGAAAGCAACGCAACATAGCAAATAATAATTGCCCTACAGCAAAATTACAGATATTAACAATCATTCGGATATTCAGACCGCAGCCACTTGTAAAGCGAAAACGACGCACACTCATAAGTTATTAGTCACCGGGGGTCGATTCTAACGCGAAGTTCGTAATCAATACGGATATTACGTTTACGTGCTGCGAGATTTCCGAATAAAAGCGTGTATCAGATCCCAAATGTAACCGCAGACGTGCCCGTTTCAAAGGAGTTAAACTCGATTTATACGAATTTTGTTTATTTATATCTAAATGAAGGTAAAGGGTCGCGATAATTCGGGTTTTTATTGACTGTTAGCTGTATTCTCGACACGTTTTTAACGAAATAACATAATGGTAACATGACGGTAGTTACCAAGAAGTTGTTAACTACCGTCATGTTTTATACTGATTTTTTTATTTCTACCTGCGGATCTGAAACGGATACCCGGTCGGTCCGAACGATTCGGAAAGCTCCGTAAGGTCCCTTTGAATTTAGACCCACCACGCCGTTCGATGAGAGGGGTGGGCTTCTCACGGCCACCGCCACTTGGTTATTGTGATAACGGAGAGCTTATAGTGCTCTTAAATTCACGGGGTTGCCGGCTGATACTCCTATTAGAAGTGTTCTTAGAAAATGTACCGAACCAACAAACCTTGTATGACAAGCAAATTGACTAACCGCTGGACCAACAAGACAGTATAAATTTGTATAATATGTAATGTTTTGTCGGGTGTGTAATGGTAGCAATGTATAGCTAAAAATTAATGTCGTGTCGTGGGTTTGGCCCCCACCGGGTGTAAACATTTTTCTAATCAATTTATAACTTAGACTTTCTGGAAATCTGGATATTAAATGGATGGTAGCAATATCGAAGTTCCGTCCGGGTTGACAGGTGAAAAAGTCGTCAAGTTTAATCGCGTGTCGTCAGTGGGTTTCCCAATTTCCAAAGCTAAAATAAATCGACAGCATACCTATATACTGAATGTCTTTGTGCTTATCTGACCTCCTCTATCATAAAAACATGTATATATAACTTATGTATATGTAACGTGTATATAAAAAATAAAACTTTTATATAAAATCACTAGACTGACAAGGCAGTATAAATAAAACAACATTTGTACTAATATTTATAAGACACAGTTCATCTATACTAATATATAACTGAAGAGTTTGTTTGTTTGAACGCTGTAATCTCAGGAACTACTGTGGCGAAATGAAATATTATTTTAAATAAAACACTAACGGTTTAAAACGCGATATTTTAGTTAAACTTATTTGAAAATGATTTTTAATTTTTTCCGCCCAGTTTCGCCAAATACCAACTTCGACGGAACAGATGGCGCTAGCGTAGCAATTTTTTACTTTGACGTCAGAGACATCCTCCATCTTTAGCCTCCCCGTGACCACGGCTGCTGCATAACATCCGAAACGTCGGGCCGAAGTTAAAAATCATTTTCAAATAAGTTTAACTAATATATCGCGTTTTAAACCGTTTGTGTTTTATTTAAATGTGTACTACTCGCGTAAACTATAGACAGTATTTGAAATATTCTTATTAAGTCGCATCGACGGGACTCGAACGACAAGTCGCGGCGACTGTGGGTAATAGCTTAAATTTATAAAGATCTACAAAAATATTTACAAAGAAATTTGAATGCCCAAAATAATTCCACGCGGACGAAGTCGCTAACACAGCTATTTATCGTTGCGACTTATTTATACTGATACTGTTTATAATGATATAGTGACTGTGTACAATTGATATACACGCTGTATATCAATTGTTCACAGTCACTGACTTATTTATTACTTTATTTTTTGAGTTAGTATTAGTTATGTTATCATCACTTCTGTAACCATTTCCCTCAACAGGTATTGAAGTTTCCAAGCTTTTGCAACCCTTTAATTTTAAAGAGCGCTTTAAGCAGTGTTTTCCAGCCCGAGTAGCCGAGGGAAAGATTCATAGCATAAAATTAATAGAATTCAAAATAAGCACAAAAGCGCTGAGCGTTGAATTTTGAAAAGCTATCTCGCTTATCTATTCCATTGTTTGCGAATACAAAATGTGAAGTGCTTTTTAATTAGTATCCTTGTTAGTCTTTAAGCTTAGTGTCTTTGCACGATTTTTACTCGTTTTTATACTGATTTTTTATGATGGATTGTTTGTACTATCCTTTTTTCATGACCTTTCTGCTAACAAGTGATAAGGTCTTATATTTTTTTATAAGTGCGAGGTAAGAAATAATAGATGGATATTTCTTTTTTTACAGTCACTGAAACAATTGGGCTTAGTTCGATAGATTCTAACTTTAGATGTCACTTTTATAACAATGTTGCAACTATTTTCGTGTTTCTAATTAAATAAATATACTTTACGAGTAGAAAAAATAAAAAAATAAATACAATTAACTACACAATAAGACGTAAAAACCTATTACGAAAAAAAAAGAACGACTAGGAAGCAACCATAAACGTGTTTAAAGTAAAACACGTTTATTGGTTTAAAACCCGAAATGTATTGTGAGGCTTTGCAGTAGCTGTCTGGGAGGACACACCAAGGCCTCTGCAAAAAATCCTAAATGTCGGGCCGAAGTTAAAATAAGTAAATTAATAAATTTCGCGTTTCAACCCGTTAAAAGTTTTAAACTAATATGTACGACTTGGTTAACTACAGAAAATACTTATATTTCATTTTGCAATTAGGTGCAAAAGGATCTTAGTTTATATATATTAGTACTATAAAAATCCTTTTTTTTACATATATAACAACTCAATTTCTCTTGTCACCAGACGATTTCGACATCATGTACATCTACATAATCGCCGGGGTGTCCGCAGCGGTTCTGCTATGTGCGATCATAGTTGTTATCCGATGCGTAATCCACAGACAGAACCCGGATCAGCCTAAAGGACCAGACGTCTCCGCCACAACAGACATCCCTAACGGCTTCAACGACAGCATATCAGAAGTGGACAACGACATAAACATCACAAGTCTCTCCGGACCAATCGATATGACGGACGCGATGAAGCAAGACATCACGAACGTAGCTCTGAGCCCCAAAATCAATCGGTACGTGGGCCGACCGGTCCCCAATACATACCCTCACATGAGCAGTAACATGTACGGTCAGGTCGCAGAATATCCCATCGAAATGCCGCTAAGGACGATGCCTCACGGCACATTAGGCCGTGGGCTTGCGGTCAAAACTCTCCCTAGAGTGCAAGTGCAAACCGAAATGGACCCTAACACGAGGAGTTTATATCGCTATTCGAACGCCCAGTACTATTTCGGGTGACAGCAAGATATTGGGCAGTGTTCGGATGTCGCGAGGACTTACTGTTTCTAGATCGTGTAGAACTTATTGTCCTACTTTTAAATACAACTGTGATATTAATTGAAACTTTCCTATTGTGTTGTTCTCGAGCTGGAAGACACGGAAAAGTTCTGTTATGTTGCAACTTTCTCGTTAGATTCTAGTTTCAAATTCTATTTACTTCGAGTCAACTCTCGACTATATAATTTCGACTGTTTACGCAATCTTATAAATTTATATAAGAAAATCTTAATTTCTTTTAAATAATACACTTTGACTGTTTAAAACGGGATGTATATAAGTTAAGCTTAATTGAAAATTATGTTAACTACGGCCTGACGTTTTGGACGCTTCGCAGCAACCGTGGTCATGGGAAGACTGCGTTTTAAACCGTTAAAGTATTTTTTTTAATGTGTACTACTCGCGTAGACTACAGAAAAATCTTCATATCGCTTCGATTAGATATTTTGTAAGAGTTTACTTGAGTTAGGTTGAATACCCCAGTCTAAATCATCTAAACAAGTTGACTGTCGACTTATTTTGGCTTTGGATAATCTGAAATCCATACATGCAACCGACGCGCAATTAAACTTCGCGGCGTTTTTATCTGTGGACGGTGATTCACTCGAACGGAATTTCAATATTACTTCCATCCGTTTTAATATGCAGATTTCCAAACAAAGTCCAAGATGTTGCAGAAAAATTATAAATTGAAAAATTAGATACACGTCGAACCCGGTTCGAAGCCCCGACCCGTTGATCATTTAGAAGGAAAGCGAAAAATTAATCAATTTTAATAACTTTCCAAGTATTACTTGTGAAGATATTTTAATTGTTATTTGCTAACGGCGCAAATATAATTTAGACATCGCGTAACAATTTATAAGAAATAATATATATAATAATAAAAATAAATTATACATAAAAGAAAGGTTAAACAAGATCAAGCAATGCATGATGTAGAACACAAAGATTAGGAACGTATTGTTAGTATGATATTTATATACATAAAATAGTTAGTATGTATTCGTGAACTTATTTCTAGGTGCTACAATTATATATCTAAAGAAATATAAAAACGCAGTGCCTTTTTCGTGTCTTATAGTTAGGGAACAGAATAATTGTAAAACTAAGTATAATAAGTAGATTTATTGTTAGACTGAGTTTGAGTTTGTATCTCCCAATGATGTTAAATTTAAGATTTTTCTATGTTCAAAATTTCCCTGCCGGCAGTGTTAAGAATAAAATATGTAAGTAGTTTACTATAGGATGATAATGTCACAAGTCAGAACTGTAAGGTTTTGTTTTCGGTAAAATGTGAACTAATAAGCCTAAAGACAATCTATGTGAAATAACATTTTTTGAAAATTATTTTTAACTTCGGCCCGACGTTTAACATTTTTTTATTAATTTCTGTAAAAAAAGCTAAGATCGAATACATTTAACTTTAAAATTACAATATGTGAATGACGTTTGTATATTTTTATTATAATTTTGTATCTATCGAATATCGATTAGAAGTTAAAAACATTGGTACATAAATGATGGAACAGATTATGATTTATATTATTATATACTTTTAAGCAGTAGGCAGACTTATCGTCCTATATTAGGCAAACTGCGTTGAAATCCTGTCATGGTAAGCACTTTTTCTTTTGCGAACTACTCAAACACTCTAATAAAATGAGCAATCATCAAAAAAGTAATTTTTAACATCGATAAATTAACAGTAATCATCAAATCAACTTTTTTTTGGTATTAAAAGTGACTAAGATGGCGGCGGTGGTCGCCATTTTGAAAAATTAATTACTAACCAAGACACTGGTTACTATGGCAACGAAATTTAACTGTCTAGTCTGTTCTAGGTCTTTAAAATATCCTAATCCATAACCTAGACCTTACAACTGCATAGGAAAGATTTATATTTCCAAGTATGACGGATACGTACGTGAAGTACACGTTTTCAGTGTATTGCCAGTGCTTTTCACCTACAACGTCATCTTGTTACAGTTACAATATAACGATGCAGAATACAAATCAATGTAAGGTCCATTCTAAGATGCTTCTCAAACTAATTCAATAGGAGTCTAGCTTATATTGTTATCTATGGTTTCAATACAGGACGTTGAAACTATGTGCAGACAGATGCAGAATTTAAATTAAAGAGAGATTATACGATATTCAAGGTATTGATCTTATTTGCAAGCTAAATAAATCAAATTATCAATCAATAAAAAACTAAATATGGAATAGGTTTTTATTAACTTGTAAAAGTCACATCCAATATTTCATAAAAGAAAATATAGGATTTAATTTAAAAATCTGAAATATTTCAGTTTAAATATGTATTCAAAATGTTTCTTAAAAGATTACCTTAAACCACCACAGCAATAGTATTACCAAATATTATGTTTATATAAGGATTGATCACGCCTCTCCTGGACCAGATATTAAAGCCAAGACATCGATAACGATTCGCTCTAATGACGTCATAGTTTTTATAGATATAAAGTGTCTTTGTGTGTACGCAATCGCGGTAGATTCACCCTTCTTTGTAATTTATGGTAACCCTGCGCCAAGATTATATACATGATGTTGCAATTCTGCTTTATGGTTATTTTTTACCATAATATAACCTTTATAACATCAATGAAAAAAAAATTATATATCTTCTCTGTGGTCGCTGGTCCAACGAAGTCATTTATTGCATATTTTATTCTTATCTAGTGCGTGCTTTTTATTAGTACGGGAAGACTGTATTTGAAATATTATTTATTGAAATACTGGAACTGAATAGCAAAATTGCTAAGCTGGATAACTATTCCGTGTTCGTTTCCTCGACTAAGCGAAGGCCGATGTCGAGAACGCGTCTCCTAATGACGTCATCCAGTTGTGATGGCAAAACGTCGAGATTTCTCAATTACGACGGCCGAACACGTCGAAAACTCACAAAGTTAAATCTATATCAATGTTTTGGAACGATAAAGCCACGACATTAAGTGTTAAATTAAAATATTAATGGTTGTTTGAACTGTTTCTTTAAGTTACTTTAAATTATTTAGAATAAGACTTTATTTGCGTGTAGACGAATGTTGTTTTTGTAAAAATGTAAAAATCGAATTGGATTGATGGTAATTAAAAAGAAATGTTTTTTTTTATTACTGGACTACGAATTAAACGATTTTCACAGTGTACTTGTGTTTTATTATATCATGTCACCACGGACTATGTATATATTTGCAAACTTGCACAATAAAGCCTATTAAAATTAAATCATGATAGAACTGCTTTTGTACACTTTGTAATTTAGGCAATCTGACGTTTCGGATGCTTTAAAACGCCGTAGTTAAAATAAATAAAATATGTGTACTTCTCGCGTAAATAGACAATACTTAATAGGAGTCCATACATTTCATGGAGGTCGTATATTTAATAACGCCACAATCACAATACGCAATGCGACAAGATAAAATCTGAGCTGAACTTCCCGCATGCAGAGCAATAAATTACGATCGTTCACTCAAATCTTAAATTATTCAAGGATTCTTGTTTCGTTTTATACGTCTTATACAGATTTATCTGGTTTAATGGGCTTTGGCCTCCGTTGACAGCTTTGTCTGGGAATAAAAAAGAAACGTTTGTCTTTTTCCCGCCAAATTATATCTATTTCTATATATAGTAGAAGATAATAGACAAGCATTTGATGGTAGGTGAAACACCTTAGTCATATAAGATCTCAACAATTATGCTGTCGACCTATTAAACGAGATTAAACTTTAACTTTTTCATCTGTTCTTCATCTTCAACCACCCGACCCGACAGACCCGTTGATTATTAGCTATACACTGCTATCATTAGACCAACGCACTCGTCAAAATCAATAAATATCTATGTAATAAAATTATCTCTTTCTATCATAAGCCAGAATCGACCCACTGCATGATAATGTTGTCTATGGTCTTATGGTGTCCGATGGTGTTCCTCTTTGGCATAGAAAAATGAGCCATGGATAAATTAAATAATTAATTCTAATATCTCCTTAGACGCAGCTATGTCTGGAACTTAATGTCTATTAATATCATAATCTATCACGAGTTTTATAGTTAATACTTATTTAGAAAGTTGTACAATGTTTTTAGCTAACGTATTCCCCATCCACAAAATAACTAAAGTTGTGCAGACAGTTAGTCCACTGGGAAAGAGTCCCTCTATCCCTTTAAGTGAAATTATAGAGGATAAAAGTTCTACGTTTTCGTTAACTAAGCACTAGATAAGCTTATTAGAGTAAAGTTTTACTTCGGCAAAAAAGAATTTTCACTTCTATCTAGCAAACCACGACTCTGCGGAATTAATATATCTAATCCAACTCAAGAAATTGCAAAGTTCTAACTTGTGATATCGTTTCCAATTTAAACTTAAATTCCCTGCATCGTTTTTATTATGTTTTCCAAAAGATAATCGAAACGTTACTATTTTTGTTAACTTACGCAAATAATAATAAAACCTTGCTAAAGTTAATACATTAAAAAAAAGTTTATATACCGTCTGTAGTTTACGCGAGTAGTACACATTTAAGCAAAATGATCGTATCTTTAACAGTTTAAAACGTGAAATATATTAGTTAAACTAACTAAATCGTGGTCACGGCTGCTGCAAAATATCCAAAACGTCGGGCCGTAATTTAAATTTTCGCATAAGTTTAATTAATACACTTCGTGTTTTATTTAAAAGTGAGGTTAGATTTTTTAGTTTTAGGTAATAAATAAAAAATCATTACAACTTCCCATTTCTAACTCTTTACAAAAAATACGAAACACATTCCTATTAAGACATTGAATGACAACTTATGATCCCCCCCATAACAATCCCCCCCCCCTCATTTCCCCCAGCCTTGCGGAAATTAACGAAAATCATCGAGCCACTACTATCCCTTAGCATATATTAATTAAACACTAACGAAAGCTTTAACGAATCTTATCTCCACTCAATTATTTCAGTCGCGTTACTTAAGTATGAAAAGTAATTGCACTCAGCTCTAAGTGGGCTTTACTTTTCTACGCGGATCACGTAATTCGGGATACAGTTATGTAGATAAACCCTCTTTGCTTTTAATTCTTTGGCGAAGCGAGTTTATCGCTGATCTAGAGAGGTAAGTGAGACTGTCTAGCTATCTACGTAGCACTAATAAAACTTTCGCTAACACAAGAGTTAAACGTGGTTACTTATGATAGATTTAAATAAACTCTTTGACGGTTTAAACCGCGATATATATTAGTCACGCAAAGATAAATATATGTTTAGCCTCAACGTGGCTGCTGTACAGCATCTGAATGGTCGGGCCGTAGTTAAAATATTTTTCACTAATATATATCGCGTTTTAAACCGTTAAAGTGTTTTATTTAAATGTGCTTGCGTAAACTAATCGCGTTTTAAACCGTTAAAGTGTTTAAATGTGTACTACTCGCGTAAACAACAGAAAGTATTTAACTTCTAATAGATATAATAAAAAGGCTAAATAACGTGTTTATAACTGTATTCGGTACTCTGTATCTAAATGGTTTGAATCTCGGGAAAAGAATAGATTGTTTTAGGGTATGGCACAGATGTCCGACCAACTACTAGCCTGTAAGTAAACCTCTTCAGTGAAACGGACACAGAATTAAGTCCGCCCCACAGACGAAAATGAAACGTTACTTAACTTTCTTACCCACATGCTACTGAAGGGGGATAAATATTTGGACGTGCATCTTGGTTAAATTGTTATAACTCGTCGCAGAAAATCAAAGAGCAAAAAAAATAAATCTATCTATTATATAAATGGCTTATAGCAAACTGAAAAATGTTTTGTTTAACTAGGTTAAAATCGACAGATAAAAATATCTCTAAGTAACGAGACGTCGAAAGCCGTGTCGATTCTAAGCGATTGCTACTTTATTTCTATGAAGACCGGAAATGGTTGGTGAAGTGTAGCAAAGCTAGGCGATCGGCCAATACATTTCGTAGATAAAATAGTTGAACGTTAGCAATTCTGAGTATCCTTCGAAGGCGGATATTATATGCAAATCAAGCTGAATCTTAACTTACCTGCGACATTTAATATCTCCTAGAATTCTCTATTATTGTATGTTCGGTCCAATGACCATCGAGTACTTGATTCAGCACATGTTATATGAATGTTTTAGTAGTCACAATTTAACTTTTACAACAACATGTCGTAATTGCTGTGTCTAAGATTAGTAGTTTAACATAATACAGTATTTTTACATTATTAACATCTTAGTAACACTAGTGTTTCGCCCTACATCTTGGTTCTTCGAGCCGGATTTAAACTAGCTTCGATATAAGGTATAAAAACTCATTGGAACATAATATACTCATCAAAAATACATAATTTATTACATTCAAATCTACTTGCGTGAGGCATCAAGGAAAATCGGCGTAGAGCTAACTCCTAACAAAAGCTGTATGGCGTTCCTCTAAATAAGTCAACAATTCACTTGTTTCTTACATCTCTGTATCTTTTTAAATAAAACACGATTTAAAAGGACCTTTTTTGGATGCTTTGCAGTAGCCGTGGAACAGTTATCTTAAAATGTAAGGGGAAATAATTTATATCGCTATCCGGACTGTAAACTTTTGTCTTCTATCAAAAACCTCGAGCTCAAAACTGCATTTAACATATCAGCAGAGCTCTTAAATGAAATTTACAAACATTTCCATTAGCACTTCACAGCGCGCAATGTCAAGTATTAACAATATCGTTGAAGGTTTTATTCCCATGCGGTCGCGCCAGAGCAAGGGCTCTGTCTTGTCTGTCTAGGGCTGCCAAAATCTCTGTAAATACTGATAAAACAATAAAAATAAGTATATGATGTAAAAATAAGTAGGCATTTAAAATATTTTTCACAAAATTTAAGTCACGTTGTTTATATCCTTTCTATTAATATTACTAACGTGAAAGTTTGTACATGTGGATTGATGTTTGTTACTCTTTCACGCAAAAACTACTGAATGGATTTCAAGTAAACTTTCCAATAATTAAGCTTATACATCAGAATAACTAATAGGCTACAATTTATAAAGATATTGTGTGAGCTACCTAGAAAAAAACCAACCTTTCTGCGAGCTATTCTGGCGTCCGCTGCCATAAACGTTAGTTACACATAATTATGTAATGTACGATATGATAGACATAATTTAGTTTAAATGCGCGATACTACGTATTCCTAATCCTAATCCTGCGTAGACAAAGTCGCAGGCATCAGCTAGTTTTAAATAAACTCCTGTGTATGTTTTAAAAACAACATTTCCAAAAGTTAAATACGCTCAATATATTTGTTAAGTTCAATTTTAAAAAACAATCCGACATTTTGGATTGCTTATAAGTAAAAGTGGTCATGGTCATAAGTAAAAGTGTCGGAGGTACGGGGTTCAAAGCCGTCGGTTTGTACTTAGTTTAAATAAATAAAGTTATAAGATCTTAAAGTCGAAAGAATTATGACATGGGCGGGACTCGAACCAGCATCTTCAGCATTCGCGTCTAACACTTCATCGTAAGTTTTTTTAACCCATTCGCACATGCAGCTCCCCGGCAATGTAATTTCAACCTTACGTATTAATATATTAGTGTTTAAAACCGCTAAGTCTATTGTTAAATGTATACCACTCGTATCAGTTAGAGATACTATTTATTTGTTCGCTTACAGAAAAATACCTCATTGATTTAAATGTATTTTTTATTTAAATAAGTTTATTCATTTACTTTTTCTTAGTTCCTCAAAAAACTCTGCAATGGTTAACTAAAATGGTTAACCTAGTGGTACCATAAAATAGCTTGTATACCTACATTTAAGTCATTCTAAAGAACGCTTCTACCTAGCTGGAGTAATTTGTAAAGTAAAAACGATGTTATCTTAGACTAGCTGTGTCAGCGATTTCGTGCGCGTAGAGTACTTATTTTGGATATCGAAATTTGTTTTTGTAAACCTCCTCTGCATTTTTATAGGTTTAAGCCGTTACCCACGCCGTTCGCGTCCCACCCTTCTGGCAAGTAATTCTTGAAAGATAGACATATAGATTTATAACTTTTGACTTAAAGTATTGTTTCCTTAGAGAAAGTAAAAACGTTATGTTAGTATTTCCCAATAACCAAAGCCAAAAAAGATTAACAGCGCATTTATTTTAGATGTTATATTATCACCTTTCATTAAGTGAACTCCGTGCTTGTACAACCTTAAGATCGTATAAAAAAAATAGAATACTTGATTGTGGACGCCACTACACGTTAATATAAATCTAGAAACATAATCTAGGGACTGTATATCTATTTTTTAATATAACTCGTCTATCCTATAGTTAACACGGTTTTGAAGTGGTTTCCAAATCCCTTAAGACAGGCGTTGCCTAGTTTGGGATCACATTTTTTTATCCCCACACAAAAAAAAAAAACACCCGCCGCCCCGCATAAAAAAATTTTTAATAAAAATTTGGGTATTTAAAATTATAAAAAATTTATTATTATTTGAGAGGAAAAAAAAAAAAAAAAATTGGGGGAGGGAAAAAAAAAAGAAAAAAAAGGGGGGGGGGGGGGGGGGTTTTTTTAAAAAAAGGGGGGGGGGGGGGGGGGGGGAAAAAGGGGGGGGGGGGGGGGGGGGGAAAAAAAAAAAAAAGGGGGAAAAAAAAAAAGGGGGAAAAAAAAAAAAAAAAAAAAAAAAAGGGAAAAAAAAAAAAAAAAAAAAAAAAAAAGGGAAAAAAAAAGGGGGGGGGGGAAAAGGGGGAGGGAAAAAAAAAAAAAAAAAAGCGGGGCCCAAAAAAAAAAAAAAAAAAAAAGGGGCAAAAAAAAAAAAAAAAAGGGGGGGGGGGGAAAAAAAAAAAAAGGGGGGGGTTTTTTTTTTATTAAAAAAAAAAAAAAAAAATTTTTTTTTTTTTTTTATTTGGGGGAAAAAAAAAAAAAAAAAAGGGGGGTTGGTTGGGAAAAAAAAAAAAAAAAAAAAAAAAAAAAAAAAAAAAAAAAAAAAAAAAAAAAAAAAAAAAAAAAAAAAAAAAAAAAAAAAAGAAAAAAAAAAAAAAAAAAAAAGGGGGGGGGGGGGGTGGTGGGGGGGGGGGGGGGGGGGGTGGTTTTTTTTTTTTTTTTTTTTTGTTTTTTTTTAATTTTTTTTTTTAAAAAAAAAAAAATAAAAAAAAATTTTTTTTTATTTTTGGAGGGGGGTTTTTTTTTTTTTTTTTTTTTATGGTTGGGGGGGGGGGAAAAAATAAAAAAAAAATTTTGGGGGGGAGGAGAAAATATTTTTTTTTTTTTTTTTTTTTTGGGGTTTGGTTTTTGTTTTTTTGGTAAACGGGCTGGGGGGGTTTTGGTGGGCTTTTTTTTTTTTGTGGTTTTGGGGGGTTTTTTTTTTGTTGTGTGGTTGTGGGGGGTTGGGGGGGGGGGGAGGGGGGGGGGGGGAAAAAAGGGGGGGGGGAGGAAAAATATTTTAATTAATTTAATTTTTTTTTTTTTTTTTTTTTTTTTTTTTTTTTTTTTTTTTTTTTTTTTTTTTTTTTTTTTTTTTTTTTTTTTTAATTTGGGGGGTTTTTTTTGGGGGGGGGAAAAAAAGAAAAGGTTTTTTTTTTTTTTTGTGGGGGGTTTTTTTGGGGGTAAAAATAAAAAAATGCATCCGCTTTCACAAGTAGCACATATTCTTATTTAAGTATCGCATACTCTTTAGATATACTGAAATCACTTTTTTTATATATAGTGAGTCTATAAGACAAAGAATATAGACCTTAAGTTTATTGTGATTAAAATAGGAAAAATCTTTTTATCACTATCACTAGTTTGTATAGAATTTAATTTTAAAAATATTTATGACTTATAAATTTATGACGTTAATTGAAATAGTAAATAACATTGAAAGGGTATATATTATCTAATAAACTATTACCCAATGTAGGGTAGGTACATTTAATTAAAATCTTAACAGAGACAGCCCTAGTTATGGCTTCACCAATGGGACCCACAACTTAATGATTTTTATTATTACCGTTACGAAGGTCGGGTCCTTGATTATGAACCGTGCGACGATGTTATTGGAAATGTAACGGGATTATTTTTTCAGAACATGTCGTGGCCCTGTAACACCCAAAATGTCTGATCTTAGTAAAGAATAAATTGTGTAATATATTACGCGTTGTAACCTTTTCAGTGTTTTATTTAAGTGTATAATATTGAGTATTTGGTACGTTATAACAAATATTTATTGTCAGTGAAAGACACACTTTTTTAAGGTATAAATTAAGTTAAAATTTTCTGAACTTATTGAAATTCTAGACCGTCAAGAAACGAATTCATTTTTTTAAATTAGTTTCACATGCATTTACTTTCAAAAAAGGACAGTAGTAATAAACAAAAAAAAACATTTGTTTAAGTTTCACACACAATTATACATAATAGCACAATGCACGTATAGCTACTTAAACTATGTACGTATTCACTATACTTATTTTTTTATTATTATTATTTTGGCTTTGTGTGCCTAAGAGTTGACGGGTCGTGACTTCGATTTTCTTCGTCAAAAATATATTTGTTATCTATCGGTTTTATATGATATCAGATTTTTTAAAAGTATCTGAACATTGAATGGATATGCATATCGCAATTCTATCTAAGTCTAGTCTAAGTTATGAATACTGTACAAGTGAAACTAAAGCCAGGTTCTTTTAGCGAGAAAATTCTTTTATTAAACTAACATAGCGGTGGCTTTGTTATGTGTATATGTTATATGCTATTCGTATGAACATTTAAACAGATAGCATAAGTACATCATACGATATGCCCGGCTAACTGTTCTAAAAACACAGTGAGCAGGCAGACTGCCAAGCGCTCACAAAGCTCAGGTGTCACCTTATAATGGACGGCCCTAGTAAAGGCATACGACAGAACAAGACTTGGCTAGGGATGTATGACGGATTTATCGATGTTTTTTTTTCTTCTATATATCTATTAATATTCTTATAGTATATTAAATGTAGTTTTTCTTATTTGTCGCGCAGAGGTTAAACGTGGTTTGAATCTTATGAGAAATTACTAGACTTTTAGTAAAATCGATCAATTAAATAATCACTAAAACTTCTAACTACTACTACTTCTACTAATTTATTATTAATAATTTATAATTACTACACTAATTGGCCGGTACCTCAATTCGTTAGGGACACAATTGGCATGGAACGCTTTGAATGCCAGTTGAAGACCTGCCCGTGACGTAATTTTTTTTAATTTAAAATTTGATTTTAGTACCCTAAAATTCGTTACATTCCCTTATATCTTCTGTAAATCGAAAAATTAGTTTATAGTTCGTTCCAACCGTATTCAATTTAATTAAATTTCAATAAAAGCATAATTATGGTTTGCTTAACTTTTGTTTCGGCCCATTTGTTTATTTCTAGAAATGATTACAGATGAGTTTAGCTCTTCTTTACTTCTTTATTTATCTACGTTTTAAAGAAAAACTAAAGTGTATCAGGGCCTTCATTTAAAACCTAAGATGCGTGTGTATGGTAGGTCAGTTGCAGTCAGGCCATTAGTGGAATGGAAAACAGACAAGCAAGGGTTACAAAAAACCTAAATAATATCTTGACAATATATGCTGTTTACCTTTTTTGGCTCCAGATATTAGAATAAGCTTGAAGCAGAGGGTCGTGTAGAATGGATTACCACACTCGTCAGGTTTTCAAACAGTTGGTGACGAATAGGGGTGCGTTATGCAAACAAACACCTTAAAACATGGCTTGTATCTTATGAAGTAGAAATGCACAGACCGCGGCCCGCCGGTCTCATACTGATTTCCCGCCTACAGCAAAAATTATACGAAAACACTAAATTCCTTTTTAATTTTATACATTGTTATCAATTCTTAATTATCTATACTATACTAATATTATAAATGCAAAAGTAACACTGTCTGTCAGTGTGGTTTTAACTCCAAAACCACTGAACTGATTTAAATGAAATTTGGTACACACATATTTTAGAGCCTGAGAAAGGACATAGGCTACTTTTTAATGCCAAATAAGGGTTGAAAAATGGGATTAATGTCGTGGTTTTTGAAGCTATCAAAATGAAACTTTCTTCTTTGGCTTTTTGCTAATAGGACTGAGAGTGGGAGTTAGAGTAGGAGTGATGTGAGGTGAGAGTGTTTCGGCAAAGTAGCACTTACAACATAGATTAGCTGGCTTAAATGCGCCGTTATATAAATTAATAAACAGTGTAAATAATTAAAAATTCTACCTCAAGTCACTATTCCATGCGGACGAAGTTGCGGGCACAGCTAATTACCTATACTTATGGCGACCCGCCACAGTTCATGATTTGGCCGATTGGCCCCTGGTCTTAATAAATCTGTGCATCCCTATTGTACCGTAAGTAAAACTGGGAAGCAAAATTTAGTATCGAATAACATGACAATGATAGTTCATCCCTAATTCGCAACAGTAAGCGAGGCACAAATTAAAAAGTGTAAGTTGACACCTGAAACGCCGTCGTTTTGTTTGAAACGCCGTTTTATATCGGTCAAATGTTTTTGTTAACAAGATCTATTTCAACGGGGAAAAGTCGCGAATAGAAAACGTTTTGAATAAATTGAGTTCGAAGTCAAGAGGAGCGGGCGAGTTTAAAACTAATTCTAACGGTGTTGGTTTTTATTCAAAGCTGTAAAAGTGTTTGGTCGGTCTCGCTGTACCGAAATACACATATCTCCTATTCAATTTAATATTATTTACTTTTGTTTTACTATTCACCTGCATGTACATATAATATTTATCATATTCATTCTGTGATTGCTCAAAATTCATTATTTTATTTATATCTCTTTAATGACCCTTATGTCTATACAGTAAAAGTTAGAAGTGGCACGGTACGCTGTGAATACTAGTTCAAGTCCTATCCGTGTCGTTTTTTTTTCAATTTATGATTTGATTTTTAATTAATTAAAATAAAATATATTTCACGTGTTAATGCACAAGTTGGCATGATATTTTAAATAAAATATTGGTTATGAATGAGGCCAAGCGAGACCCTGCTGCGAGCCCTGTAGCAAGCACTGCAATTGGTTGGCAGCAGCACGGATCATTAAAGATGTCGGTTCAAATCCTGTCTGTGTGAATTCGTATTTTTTTAATGTAAGGATTAGTACGATTGGACTATGTTATATTATGTACTATACAAACAAATAATATACTTCATTTCATTCCTAACTAACTCATACGCTAATGGGATTTTGGTGATTGCAATTAATCGAATTGTTTATTATCCAAAATACCATTTCCCAATGATAAATTTAACGGCAACCGATTTTAGTGTTGCCATAAAACCTATTTTAAACTTATGCCCATGTAAGCAGGCCAGCACTGACCACCTGGCAGCTGCAATATATCAGGCCCTTCAGAGACCAGCGCGGAATACATAAACCAGCACATAAAACGGAAACCGCAATACACAGGGATATAGGTCTAATTACGAGGGTGTTAAGACCAGTTTTTCCGCCCTCGTTAAATAGTGAAGGTAGAACATTAACGATCGTATTGTTTGTGAGGTGGCCGGTTGGATTACAGTGACGTGTTTTGTTTTACAGATAATAAAACAACTTTAATCTTTTATCGATGGAGCGAGATTCAGGTCAGTGTGTAGTTTTTTATCCCGGGGGACGAAGTTACACTTTCAGCGGAGTGCTGCGTCAAATGAACTTGCGGAATCTGTAATGTTTACGGAGGTAACATTAATATTCCCTTTTTCGAATGCGACTTTTTTTCTGGAATCGGGAATAAAAGGCTGGGTTGGTCTTGTATTTATTTTGATGATAGTTTATTTATTACACTCCGTATTAGTGAATAGATCCATTAAAGTAAAATTATTTGAAATTTTTTGGGCATCAGTACTTCATATTTTTTTACGCATAGGACCTCATAGAATTTTGGGTATTACTCACTAACAATTATACATATATCAACAAATAAATCTATGTACTTTATAAGAGTCTATCTTATTCAACACGTAATTTTTGGAAAATTTCAAGTGTCGTAATACCAAAAAAAAATTAATAGCAAGGATGCCCTATTTTTTCGCATATAAAAATATATTAACTATTCCAATATAAACCTAGTTAATAATAATATAATAATTATTTATAGTGAAATCTTATTTAATGATCTCAGCAGAGACAAATATCCAGTTCAGTTGATGGTACCTACGTGAAATACTCCAGCTATCTTAACATCTAGAGTCTAGACAATATACAATATACACTGTTAACCTGTTTTGCCTTTGGATATTCGGAAATCCTGACTGAACCCGAAACAAATTGAATTGTATCCATTTAATATCCAAATTTTCAGACACTTCTAAAAATGTTGACTTTCACACTTCTAAAAATGTTGAATCTAGACTTGATTCAACCAGTCTATTAAAAACAATATACCTACTTAATTCCCACCATTTCATCAGAGCCAATGTCCGAATAATTATTGGCCGCCATGAGATAAAATTAAGCAGCCCTAACAGAGACTGTAGTCTAGGAGCTGCATTTTATTTTACGTTATACTTTGAGGGTTATACAATATATTATATATATATTTTATATTTGAGTTCAAAACGTAAATAACGACTATTTTTATCCTTTCCTATACTACAGTATTCAAATTTGACAATTTTATTACGATTGAATATTTTCATATTGTTCACATTTATTAGGTTATCCTAATAAAAATGTATTTATTGCTTTCAATTGATTTAATTAAATTAGATTTTTACGACACGGACGGGACTTGTACAGCAACTTGGTATAGAGTACAGAACACTGTGGAAGCCTGCATTGTATTTTTTTTTCAATGTAAGTACATTTCTTTTTTTACGTGTGGAACATACCCCTATGTTTGACGTAGGCAAAACTATGGTTCTCCAGTTCCAATGTAATTAGGCTTTGTAAAAAATGATAGGTAAATAAATCTCTCAGTTTCACTGACTCAGCAGCACTTTGAAAACGACGTCGTAAGCTCTTAGACTACAACAGAGCGAACCTATTTGGCTCGCTGCCATTATTATAGGAAATAGACAGCGATGACGACTCATCCTCTATACAGATGAAAATGATAAAGGCAAATGACGTCATTAGGAGGGTCAAAGCATTTCTGGAAATAATTTTCTTTTCAAAGCCCGAAGGTACGATTACGGACATTATTCAACGGCCATAAAACCTTTACGATATCCCATATTTATAATAACTTCACTTCTTAACTTCTATTTTCGATTTTTTAATATTAAATATATTACTGAAGTATACTACCTTTTATTACTTATAGTAATAAAAGGTTTCTTTGATACATATTGATATGAATAATCCTCCGACTTAGCGGGGACGACACAACACTAGTGCGACGCGATTACCGCGCGCGTCCCGACACTAGCTCAAGAACTGTCAAATACGAACGTTGGCGCGCATTCTGCCGGTTTAGCCTAATTTTTGATAATAAATGAATATTTAAGAGTTTAACATTGTTTTTCCGACCTAACAGTATCAGAAGTGCGATAAGTGATCTTGCTCACGAGTGAACTTTAATGAATTGGACGATAATTTCACTTTTAAAGTGCAAAGTTTGGTGAAAAAAAAAACTGGCGGTTTTGGGTGCGAAAAGAAGCTTTTATTATATAATTTGGTGATGACACACATAATTAGTGATAAGAACGCTTGTAGTAACTAAGTTTAATGCAGTTCGGTACTTAATACTTGATTTTTGCACAAATTTTGTCAATCCGTCAAGGGTCACTGACCTCTAGTACAATAAGTTTGTTGAAGTTTTTGGTGAACATTTTCTGGTTGAGAAACTGGTTTATTTGTGTGAACTATCCTGGTACGTGACGATTGCATTTCAGGGTGCTTGAAGATGCATCAGTTGCGTGTTGAAATGTTCCTGGTTATTTGGTAAGATTGTTCCATGAACTTTTGTATTTACATAAGTAGACTGATAATTTGAGCACACTTTAATATCTGTTAAAATGCTTAGCAACCCATAAATAAACAAAGTGAACTATTATAAGTTGTTAAAATGCTAATTTTAAACTAAATTTAAGGACTATTTGGATAATTGAACTTTTACTGAATTTAATTATTTTTGTTAAAGAAGTTTACTTTATTCAAAGACAATTATTAGTGTTAGAGACAGCAGTATAAGTTTATTGTGTGCGACTTTATTTTAATTGTTAACATGGGTCGGCACCAGAAGAGAAATAGGTCTACTAGTGCTTCTTTGTCAGGGTCAAGTAATTTTGATAGACAATCTAAAAGTAAACGACAAAAAAAGAAATTAAAAGAAAGAATAAGAGAATCGAAGCATTAGAAGGGTTGATTAATGAATTACGACAGAAAAATTACAATAATGGTGAAGAGTATAGTCAGTGGTTCGTTATGTGGGACGGAATGATTTTATCTGAGTTTAATCCTCAAAAATCATCTGTCTCAGTAGAACTTTGGCTCCGTAACTTAGAAGGTGTTGCTAGTATGCATGGCTGGGATGAACGCACTTTGATTTGCAACTGCACTTCTAAGTTGGGTGGCTATGCTAAAAGCTGGTATGAACGCCAAACTTGCTATGACATTAGCTGGGATGAGTGGAAAAAATAAAAATTTGCTAGCATTTATGTCAAGGCAAACTTAATTCTAGAGACTTGTTTATTTTGTTTCAACACTAAATGCTCTGTCAAAAATATTGTATAAATTTTGAATTGGTAGATTTTGAATTAATTTTAATTTAAAAAGTACCAAATGGAATTATTTAATAAAAAGTATTTAATTACTTTTATTTCTCAATGTATTTCGTTTTCCTCTAATACTTTCGTAGTTATGTTTTTGCATAACTATATCCATGTCAATACAGTAGGTATTAGCGTTAAGTCTATTGAAAGATATTTTAAAAAGATCTCTCTTAAATTAACAAAAAAATAGATAAAACATATTACATTGTCTATTATACAATGAGCTATGTATTGTAATGTAAAAGATGTCAACGACTTCGTCCGCGAAGAATAGATATTTGGGGCATCTAAATTCGTTTTTGCAAGCCCCCTCTTCGTCTTTATAAACTTAAGCTGATACCCACCACATCGGTCATTCTGGCAAATTATTCTTAAAGATAAACATACGCTGCCATATACACTTTTTAGATTTAAAGAGAAATCATTCTAACATAATTGTTGGGTATCTTGAACCGTTTTTGCACCACACGCATCGGTAAACCACAGAGATGAATCATTTTACCCGTTTTTCACATTTCAGCTTTTCTCCGTTCTATCTCTAATACTTATATTTTATAGCTTATAACATTTTTAAATAAAACACTTTAACGGTTTAAAACGCGTTTAGTTCAACATTATGAAAATTATTTCCGCGTTTCGGATGCTTTACAGTCATAGTTAACTTAAGTGTTTTATTTAAATGTTACTACTGCGTAAACTATAGACAGTAGCTTATAACATTCCTCGATAACTGCTCTAACCAACACAAAAATAATTATTGAATTCGAACCAGTACTTTCTGGGATTAGCGCGTTCAAACAAACAAACTCTTCAGCTTTTAATATTAGTATGGATGTTGAATAGCACGGGCAAGTGTCTTTTTGTATATTAGTTTTCTTATTTTCATCTTCTTATTAATTAAATCCTTCTTCGCAATTAGGTAAAAAGGGCTAATATGATGAAACAACACATGGCGGCGATATGTTTCACGTCACTGTCACTCGTCACTCACTGAGTGACAGACCCCGGATCACTGCGCAGTTACTCAATTCGTACGGAATTTGGATTTTCCGTGATCCGATTTTTTGTGAATTCAATTTATACCATAGCAAAAAATACATAGAGGGATTATACTTTTAAACGTTTTTTATATTCTTCAGAGGTTGGCACTATATAAATCGATTAAAATTTGTGTCGATAAAAGAAACAACCAACCCAAAAAGAAATATTCAATTCGACCCTGTAGTTCCAGCTGAACTAAACACAAAATCGTAATGTCTATACAAATAAATCTCAGCTACAAATGAGCGTCTAAATTCTATATTTAAAACAATCATTTTCCTAAAGGCTAATAGTTTTATTTATCACTAATTTTGTTTAACGTTAAATATTTTTCAATGATTTCTTCAATGACATTTAAAGCCTGACCGTTGCTGGACCAACGCTTAAATACACAACCACTGCATTATTGGGTAATTTCCCTTCGCAAACAGGTAACAGCTTAATTGAACGTGACAATGAGGGATCGCTGTTGGTTTTTACACTCGCCTGTTTACTTTGCCCAGGTAATAATTACCATCGAATGTATATATGAGAATGAAGTCAAACGTATTAATGTAATAAATGTAAAATAACGTTGTACAAAAAAAAATAGAAATCGAAAATAAATTGAAAAAAATTTTCGACTCGGGCAGGACTTGAACCGGCATCGTCAGTGTTCCGTGCTGTTGCTCTAACCAATTGAGCTACCGGGTCCCACACCTCATCGTCATTTTTTCAACTTATTGACACTGCACCTTGTGAACCTCACATGCTTATTTGCGATTTTATACGTGGTTAATTTAAATACTGTTATAGTTTACCAGTACACATTTAAATAAAACACTTTAACAGTTTAAAACGCGATATATTAGTTAAACTGACCACGGCTGCTGCAAAGCATCCGAAAATCGGGCCGGAGTTAAAAATCATTTTCAAATAAGTTTAACTAATATATCGCGTTTTAAATCGTTAAAGTGTTTTATTTAAACGTGGTTAATTTTATAAATAAATTTATATTTTTAGTATAGTATATTTTTCACCAATTTTTAATCATCGAGGCGGACAGGAGGCAAGTTGAAGGAAAGTGATTTACCCCAACCATATAATTTCCCAAGATACGCCGTTGATCTTTTTTGGATATTCGGAAATCTACTAACTGAAACCGAAATGCGATAAACTTTTATCGTGTTTTCACTTGTCGGTGGCTCCCAATTTGTTGTTTTATGGTAAAAAACCAAAGCCTAAGTAATCTTTTTTAAAGTTGTTTTTTTAAGCGACTTAAGAAAGGAAGATTGGAATATATGCTATTTTAAGTTTGTATTCTATTACTGATTTTTAAAGCTCGATTTTGAAAATAGTTGAATAATGATAAATGAAAGGACCACATTGTGAATAATCTAATCTACTGAATTCAACGAAATATGTATGAGTTACTTAACTAAAGATAGTTATGTAGTTGTAAAAACAATCTCTAGTTTACTAACTCCTGAGTGTTTCAAGAACAATATTAAACAATAATACTATATATGTGAGTCATTTTCGTGTATTTTTATTTACTCTCGCCTTTATTAAATCATCAATCAAGCGCACACACCATGAAATGTTTCGCAGGGCAAAATGAACTCTATTATACGCTCATAACATTCTTTAAATGGATACAAATCGCACACATAAAACACACATTTGGCGAAATACTAAACGCTTGGAGAAATGTTTTTCGTCCTGTCATTTGTTAAATTCGCCCCATTCGCCGGAGACGGGTAAAAATTTAAGGAATCACCTGCAATATGTTGGGACGTCGGGCTGAGTGAAAGGTTCAACAAGGTGTACCTTAGGCGTCAACGAACAGCTATTTATCCTCAAGTGACCAGAAACAAATTTTTTTCATGTTTTTTTTCATTTAAATAAAACACTGTAACGGTTTGTAGATAATAGTTAAACTTTTTAAAGAATTTAACTGCACATTTTGATTAATTGCAGCATCCAGCGTTGTCACGGGGAGACGGAGATACGTAAATACGTAGTCTGTAGTTTACGCGATTAGTACATATTTAAAGAAAACAACTTATTTAAAATTAATTTTAACTAAGGCACGATGTTTCAGATGCTTTGCAGCCGTGGTAATGGGTCACTTGTCTCCCTGTATGTAACGCGTTTTGAACCGTTAAAGTGTTTTATCTATATTAGTAGATACAAAAAAATAGTAATAAAAGGAATCAGACTAAAATTATAACACTCATTCTACTAAGGATGATAATGAATATCTTCTATTACAGAGACATCACAGAGTATAATACTAACAATGAACAATTATGAAATGGCGGGAAATTTAATTAAAAGTTTAAAAATTAAACTAGTAATATAGAGTTATGCCTGATTTTTAAATTGTTTATTTTACTTCGGTTGAGTAGAATTTTAATGTCATTACAAGCTCCAAACCTTAAATTTATAAATTTATTAAAGTTACTTAAACTGTTTTCATAGATGCATTTTATCAAACATAATTTAATAAAAACTAGTGAAGGCCCCCCGTCTCCACTTGAATTCATTTCTCACAAAAATTAAGTCCAATATTTTATGATAATACTGTGGGGTTCATCTTATAATGAATGGTGAACAGTATAAGCGTAAAAAGTAAAGATTTTTAATGCTTGCGTTAAAGATGTCAATTTAATGATAAAATCACTTAAACACTTTTTTTTCATTTTATTGCTCAACCGTGCATTAAATATATTAAAAATCTTTTTACATTAAAAATTTTGCAGCAAAAAAAGAGAGGATCACGCCCTGTTCGTGTAATTTTTTTTTTCAATCTTAACAGATTTTATTTAAAAATTAAATATCTTCTAATCTCTATTCAAAGTGCCCCTTAGCATTAGTTCAGTGTACCGACATTTATAGAAACAATATAACAACTTTGAAACACGCGTTAGCCCAAAAAAACATCTTGACGTGGGAAACTTGAATTGTTTTTGTTGCCTTCAATAAAGGGTAAAGGAATGATAAAAACTTCCCCCGTATCACCGTGAAGGGAACAAATGCTAGTTATTTTTCACTCGTCTCTGATTAGAGTACCGCAAAGATTTGGCTCATGATAGCGATGGGACGCAACGCTTGTTAGAATGAAAATGACATTTGAGTAGGGACCGAAGTAAGGCTACCGACTGACTTGTGTACTAGAATCAAATTTAAGTCTACAACACTATAATCAAACAGAATGTTATAATGACAGTGTTGTTGACCTTAAATACTGTCTATAGTTTACGCGAGTAGGACACATTTAAATAAAACCAATTTAACGGTTTAAAACGCGATGTATTAGTTAAACTTATTTGAAAATGATTTTTAACTTCGGCCCGACGTTTCGGATGCTTTGCAGCAGCCGTGGTCACGGGGAGACTGCTATCGCGCTATCGCGTTTTAAACCGTTAAAGTGTTTTATTTAAATGTTGTTGACCTTGTTTCCCTTCGTAGGGCATGGGGCGAACATATTTCTGTGTCTGGTTTGCTATTCGGTTTTATTTACAGGCAAGTGGTTGATGAGACTGCCCTGCCTGAAACAATCTATAAATACCCCGGGATTCGAACCCAGGACCTCTCGTGCTAGGCAAACGTGTGAACGTGTAGAGGTTTCGTTGAAATCTGATTTTTAGGGAATTCAAAAATTATGAACTGTTTTATGTATTTATTCAACTTTGTAAATTTATTATCAAACCGACAAAAATGTACTTAAAATTGCTTGCATTCTGTTAAAAAAAATTGTTTTAGAAAATATTACTATTATAGTATTAAATTTTATCATTTATTTGCAAGACCTTCAACATAGATGCCATCTTAAACAACAAATAATATTACACAAGTATACTAATTATTTAAAAAACGATTTAAACTCATAAATTAAAGTCAATTTATTGTTTAAAAAAGGTAGTTGTCTGTTAAGTATATTTTACTGAAACTGTAACAACTTTACAACAAATTATACTCTTTAATCATTATAAAAAGAATCTACTCAGAATGCTAGATGTCTTCACTTTTTCATTTTTCCACGAAGTAGATTACGCTCCCACTTAAGTCGACGATCACCTTTAAATAATGTATGAGTTACATTATACCGACTGATAAGTCTAGACAGTGAAAGCTCTGCGTCATAACTTGAACAACGATAGCCCTTATCACCAAAATATTATTAGTGCTCTTACTATAATTTGACGTCTCGTAATTTCCATTATACAATTTTTACACAGATACTATACAAGCCAAATGAAACACTTTTAAAACGCGAAATATTTAATTTAAATTACGTTTAATTAATTTTAAGTACAGTCCAACGTTTCTTTTTTATAGAGGAGGACAGACAAACATAAAGTTCACTTGATGGAAGATGAAATACACCAGCCATATAAGCAAAATGCGTTGTCGGCCTATTTTGGCTTTGGAAATCCACAGACTAACGCCATTAAGCTTCATGACTTTTATCTGTGGATAGTGGTCGTGAGCCGAATTTTCTATTTCTACAACTCATTTAATATCCAGATACGAAGTCCAACATGTTTCAGAAAAATTATAAACAGCCATACTGTGCTACCGCTAACATGTGCGAAATAAAATATTATCTAAATAAAACACTTTAACCGTGGTCACGGGGAAACACGGCTGCTGCAAAGCATCCGAAATGTCGGCCCGAAGTTAAAATCATTTTCAAATAAGTTTAACTAATATATCGCGTTTTAAACTGTTAAAGTGTTTTATTTAAATGTGTACTACTCGCGTAAACTATAGACAGTTTTTAAAATATTGTTGGTGTATTACAGGGCTTCGTTAGCCTAGTACTTAGATCATTTCATTCATTTGGAGTTCCTCTTGGAAATTTCTGGTACCACCCTTTTAGTTTAGCGTTGCAGAGCCCGTTAAGATGCTACCAACTTAGTGGTAGTAACCAACAATGAAACATGGTGGGCCACATAACAGAAACTTAATGCTTAATAGGAGAATGAAACAATAGGAGTTGGAAGTCATGATCCAAGATCTAGAGATATTATCAATTTACTTCCAGCCATTTTGCATTTTAACAGCTGGATATTTTCTGCTGTATACATTTTTTTAACAGTTAACCTTTGCGGCAACTGCGAGACATCAAAGGACTGGCCAATATAGCTACGCTATTTCTAATACAGCGATAGAGTATTCAAAATTCCTGAAATATGTTCTATTTGTGTTGGGAACGAATACCGGTTCAAACCGGGCACTGAATTCCATTCCCTTTTTTGTTCAAGTTGCATTCCCGACGCTGCGCATGCCTGAAATTTTATTTATAGAAAAAAATCTCTGCTATTATAAGTCTCTACAGCTAAATGAAATAAAAAAAAATACAATAGATTAGATACAAAAACAAGAGAAAATGTAACCTACCTTTTTGTGTCAACATGATTTTCTCGTTTGACCCCAAGAAAGAAACACCGAATTATGTACAAATTTTTACCTAAGATGTGTAATTTTAAATAAAACAGTTTAACAACATGTGTACCTATGTGACCATCTAATGTAGCGAAACGTCTGCTCATGTGTAAAAATAAGTTAAATTTAAATATCGCATTTTAATCCGTTAAAATTATTTAAATCGAAATTTAATCCTAACGGAAATATTTGCACCTAACGGGGGGGGGGGGAGCATGTATGTATTTGTCATTTAGGCATATTGCTTCTAGTCTCGTGAAAAGTCATACAATTTAATTCAATACACCAAACTGTTACTGATAGCTTTTTCTTTTGTTTTCCACCTATGTTTCTCTAAACTTCTTGGAGTAAAAGGTCTTAAAAGGCCAAGTTACACAAGTTTAAACAAGATTCGCTTTAGATTTACTTTGGTTTAAACAAGTTTTTGTGCAGCGGACTCGACGTCAACCTTAAACTTCTTTAGCGAATGCAAAATATAAAGAAAATTCTGTGTTAAGTTTGTTCATTCTGAATAAAAATACAACGCATTAAAATTCTAATTTGGATCGCTGTCTTAAGGCGATATATCTGGTTTCCTGGTGAGATTCATCCTGCGTTTGCTAAGATGCTAGTTATAAAACAGCTTCATCGCGGAAATCACGCTTTCAAAACTAAAAAAAAATGAGAACAAAGGGCTCAAATGAACAAATTTGGAAAAGCAACAAAAACTTACAAAGCTTTTACACTAAATCAGTCATACCAGCAATTCATGTGCAAACATGTAAATAATATACATATTTATTAGACATAAGTGATAGTAGTGTTATTGAAATTATTTGTGTTGTGACTTAACAAATTCTATTTTTAAAATTAAAAACAGTTAAATAAGATATTTAACTGTTTTTTATATTTTTAAGATTGTCTATCTTAAAATATTTAGACAAGTATCAGAAAAGATTGCGTACGTACTTTTAAAGTCTAAATTATCTTTATATATTTTTTTAAATACCCCAACATGCACTGTATTTTGACTTTGGATGATCGGAAATCTATAGACTGAAACCGAAACGTGATTAAACATCACTTTTTCATCCGTAGACGGTGGTTCAGACGAATTCCAACACTGTACTGTTGACATATTGATTTGGACCTTAAAGGCTGATTTTTCTCTCTTTATAATTTCACCTACGCGAAAAATCAAATATTTGAAGACTGAAAAAGCTTATTTAAGCTAGCAAATATCCACCTCACCGGCGCCTTAACGCAATCAAGAATTTTAAATCAACGTCTTGGCTGAAGCAAATAGTCGAATGCACGAGTACGCCATCTGTCGGGGTTTTTTCGCGGTTTTATTTTTAATTACTTCCGTCGTCGCGACACTGGATCCGTTTAAATAAACAAAACAACATTTGTAGCACGTACAACGCCGGGGGAAATACGATTTTATAATGAGTGGAACGATTCGCCGACTGAAATGTATGCTGAAACTAAATATACGAAACACGATCCGCTTAGTTAAGACTGATTAGGAAAGACGTGTGTGAAAGCTTTATGTTTTAACGGGTTCCAAAAAAGATGACGGCTCCATAGTGTAATGGTAGCAATATCAACGGAGTTATGTTGAAAACTTTAATATTTTTCACATATTATTGTATAAGATGCTATTATATAAATCAAAAATCAATTTTTCATTTTGAAAACTCGATTGGTTAGAGCAACAGTATGGAACGCTGTCGATGCCGATTCAAGTTCCGCCCGTGTCGTGAGTTTTTTTATATAAAATAATAAATAATAGTAAAAATCATTTATTTAAAAAGTTGCTTACAGAAATAAAATCTATGAACTAATATTGACTTAATATAAAATAAAGAGAGCTTAACAAAAAAATAAAAATAAATGTCTATGTCAAATCCTAAACCAGGTGGCTCCTGGTTTAGGATAATGTTACAACACACTTTTGTTGCAACACTAATTTTCAGTGGCAGCCGCTTCTGGAGAAACGATATGCGATTAAAATTTACTCTTAAATTAAATATAAAAATAAACAACTTATGCGCTAACAAGCTACTCTATTATATCTAAAATAGATTTTCAATTTATATAAGTCAAATATGTTACTAATCAATTTATACCGTTTCTGAACCATGTTGGACCTCGTCTGGTAATCTAGAAAATTGGTGGCAGGATATTAAAACATTTATCCGGCTCACGAACCAACATATGAAAAAGGACGTTTTGAATTTAATTTTTGCGTTTCCGAATATCCAAATACATTTTTTAGATAGTTTTTTAACATTTATTTCATATTAAAATGATTTCTAAGCAAATAAATACTATCTGAAAATTGTGTACCTATTTATTTTATTCATTAGGTCAAAATCAGAACTCTTATTAATATAAAAAATCTGTTGCTCTTGTAATATAAAAGAAAACGGAAGGAATCTGATTCAAAGAAAGTTGAATTTCATCGAAGTCTTTTGAATTAAAATTGTTATAGAGTTATTAAATTCTAACGGGCATTAATTGCCTCTTTGTATAGCCTGACGTGGCTTTGTGAGGCTTTTTACTTCATGTTATTTAAAAGGTGGTAAATATTTTTTATTTGCGTTCCTAAATATTAACAATTTATGTAATGTTTATAGGGAGGCTATAGAATTTGTTGTAATTGTATGAATATTCTCTTTAAATTAAACACTTTCAACTGATTAAAAAGATAAAATAATAAAATATTAAATACTGTCTATAGTTTACGCGAGTAGTACACATTTAAATAAAACACTTAAACTTATTTGAAAATGATTTTTAACAATCATTTTCAAATAAGTTTAACTAATATATCTTTTAAACCGTTAAAGTGTTTTATTTAAATAAATATATTACTAATTTTTTTCTAGTTCATACGACTAAACGAGAAAATTAAGTATTCCCAGGAAAATTGGGATTAAGAAAAAGGTACCAAATAAAAGTATGAGAGAATGATTGCCCTTTAAATGACCTATAATATGTCCGCAACAGCTTATCTATTTTTTAATATTAGCTCACAACAACGACGGGGCGCTGACGACGTCGTGGGTAATAGCTGTAATTTATAAAGCTGAGGAGTTTGTTTGCAAAAGTACATGTCGATGCCCAAAATAAGTATTCTACGCGGCCTAAGTCTAGGGCTAAGCTAGTTATATATTGCGTAGATATATTTGGATAATAATTGCTTAAATGTTTCGATCATAAGACAATAATAATAAGCCTTTGATCTGTATGTTGTATATTTCTGGAAATGTAAACACATCAAACTGAAAACCGATTACGATATTTTAGGCACGACTGAGTCGCCATTAAAACAACTTTAATAGGCAATACAAGTCAAAATTACAGGCGGGCAATCAAAATACACTTTAATAGATGCCCACCGCATTTGATGCCCCACAAATTCATTTTATGGCTCCCTAAATATCGACAGTTCTACTTAAAAATAACTTAATGGACAGCTCCAAATAGGTCGTGAGAGTTGAACTGATTGTTCGGGAGAAAAGAGAAACGAAATGTTATGTATACTAATATTATAAACAGGAAAGATTTGTATTTTTGTATGTAACGGGTAAACTCAAAAAGTACTGGACCAATTTCACTGAGTAACATAAGCTATATTTAGTACCTACTAGATTACGATAGATCTTTAGAAATTTTTATCAAATCCAACGGGAGGTGTAAAAAATTAGCCATAAAATATCTTTCATCGCATACGCAGCGAAAAGTATTTATCTTAGGACAAAAAAATGTTCGACAATATTATAGAATATCAATATCTACAAAAAACATTCCGAAAGCATATGTCTAACTATTTTAGTTATGTCACTGTACTACTTTTTTACATTTAAATAATTGATAGAAATGCCGAACAAATTCAGACCGTGTCATCCATACCATTTATGAATTTTTACCCAAAATTTTAATATTGAAGACCGTCTCAATACCTGATGATTACTTTTTGGATTATTGAAATCAGACATGCCATTCATAAGATATCATGAAATTAAAATAAAAATACATGCCGGCGTCGGCAGCCACGCCGCGGATCGAGTACCTAACTAACTCGACGAGAGGGCCAGTGGGCTCCTTACGCAGTGGACGAGTGGTTAGAATAAACGAAGAAACATAATCTCTAATATATCCTTTCCAACCAGTGACTTAGAAGCTGAAGAAGAATAGAATGGTAGCACACTAACACAGTACAGATACGTAAATAACAAAAAATGAAATTTAAAAAAAATCGAAGGAAAATCCTTCATATTCATCTTTGTAGCATGAGATGATCTATGGGCCTTTTTTATCGACTTTTGATTACGGGTACGTTTGATACGCTTATCCGACTGCTTTGCGTGCGAGAAACATTGTTTCTCGGATTTGAACCCCAGCCTCCATCGTGATTTGCATGAACACGCTTAATTTATTACTTATAACAATTAATAACACAAAAAAACATTTTAACGGTTTAAAACGCGAAGGATAATTTAGGATAAGGATAGTTAACTTATTTATAACGTACTTTAACGGCGCCCCGTGATCACGCATGCTGCAAAGCATCTGAAACGTCGGTCCGTAGTTAAAAGTGTTTAATTCAAATGTCTACTACTCGCGTAAGCTATGATTACTACGTAATAATTAGCGGACTATATTTCACGTTTGAAACTGTTAAAAGTGCTCTATTTTATGCTCAAAAATCTCTAAAGCTATTTCTACTTGCGCACGACTTATATTTTTGCCTAATTCAGCGGATTAAATTCAATTCAATAATAGTTGAGTTAGCTGAGGACGGAAGCCGCAGTCCAAACTGGACGTTAATTCAACCGGAGCTGGATAACTGGACTAAATTGAACTCGGCTTGTCTATGAACGACGCCGGGCTAGAGCTTTCAATAGCTGTCAATACAGTTCGATTTTAAGAACGGAATTAGACGGTTTCGCTTTGTTACTTTTGATAGAGAGAGTATATTTCATTGAATTCTAGGAAATTTATTGACGTAAAAGGATTGAACAATCTTATTATATTCTGTAAGAAAACATTTGCTTATCTATCTATACTTATATGTGAAAAAAGAAAAAAAAAAAAAAATTTTATATTTTTAAAAAAAATTTTTAAAAAAATTTTTTTTTTTTAAAAAAAATTTTTTTTTTTTTTTTTTAAGGGCTTTGTGGATTGGGGCTTCCCCCTGTCATGACAATGTAATGCTAATGATTAAATAAATAAAATAAATAAATAAAGCTGAAGAGTTTGTTTGTTTGAACGCGCTAATCTCAGGAACTACATGGTCGAATTGAAAAAATATTTTTGTGTTGGTTAGAGCATTTATCGAGGAATTTTTATAGTCTATAAAAATCTCCCTGTGACTAATACAAGCGAAGATGTATGAACGGGATGTAAAATGGAAGGAAAATTATTCATTCTGGTTTACCGAGGCGTAGACTGTAAAAACGGTTCAAGATACCCAAATAATATTAATGGAAGAATGACTTCTCTTTAAACGATCTAAGAAAAAGATTAATTTGGATGCCCAAAATAACGAACGGATTCTCGCGGACGAAGTCGCTGACACAGCTAGTATTGTATATGACTTCGTATTTTGTTAACAAGACATCAAATAAGTACAATATTTATAACAACTTATTTATGTAATGATCACTTGTATCTATAGTAATTTAATCAATTAACATCTAGAGATCTGTAATTCAAATCTACAAATTGAAATTCAAACGTTGATTATGTTTATTTAACATACTATTATGTACGAAACAAGATAAACTGATAGTGAGAAAAGTGTTAGGCTCACATCTTGGTGAATATCGGGTGCTGTACAGGATAACTTCGTATGTTTAAACAATTGATTAACTCTCGATGACAGCCTAGAATAAAAAATCTACAGTTTGTTACGAAAAGTTATAGCAATTTTGTATAAGTTTTGTCTATTATACAAGAAGAGCACGTAGTGACTCGGTAGCTCAATTGTTTAGAGCAATAGCACGGAACGTCGTGGATGCCGGTTCAAGTCCTGCCCGAGTCGTTATTTTTTTTTTCAATTTATAATCCATTAATTTGAATAGTGTAATGGCAAAAATAATATGAAAGTTTTCAAACATAATTCATTTATTAACTTATTTTTGTCAATAAATATCAATAATCCAGGAAACAAATATAAAAAAAATCTCCAAAGCTTACCAAGCATAGAGTTAAGAGTTACTTCCGCAGGTTATTTCTGAAAATACGAAACAGTTGGCGCTAGCTTTTTACTTAAAACTTTGGATGTCGAATATAGGAACGAAACAAAACTCGGAGTCACAGCTTAAATAAATCAACATATATATTATGAGTTTTAAACGCTCTTATTTTACAGAGAAAACGTGATTCAGGTATATCGTCAATCTATGTCTGCGATCGTTAGTTGCAACTGAGTCAGGCTCTAAGCATTTTAGGTGACACTTTCACACCCTAGAACGCGGCTAAATTGCACGTTTCCTTCCTCAATGCAAGACCGTAATTGTTGCTCGAGTTCTTCTGAGCGCAAGGCTTGCATTAGGAGCTCCTTGGTCCAAAAGGGTCATTTTATAGAAGGAGAATAACCTAACGATTACAACTATTTTTTTTAATCTTTATTAAGTAGGCTTTAACCATATTAAGTTATGTCGCCCAATAATACAAAATTTACAATTACAATACCGAATTAATAGAATATCTACACTCTAAACATATCTACACAGCCTTATGATATAAGTTTAGTAGCATCCTAGCCTCCCCCAAAAATGGAAAGGCTAAGACACCACCCCACCCAACATTTTTAAAACATATATATTTACTAACTAATTCTCTATTTGCCGCATTCCGTACACATTCCGACAAAACATGGGTCACATTTTCCACAACGTCACAATCTGTGCAATCAGGACAACTTTTGTATAATAATCAACCGAAGGATTAACGTTGGCCTTGGATCCACTCCTAGAGAAATATGATCAAATGTTTCACAGATAATGAAGTCTGATAAAAGACTTGTTTGGGAATAAAATGGATCATTAAATTGCCATTAAAGTGTGCCTGCAGGAGTATATTTATAAATTATTGAATATAAAAATCTAAGCTCTACTAAGTTTCAATTTCGAATATAAGAAGGGAAGCTCAGTTACTACTGTAACATATTAAGTTATTGATAAAATAAATAAACGTTATACATATATTTGTTTTAATTGAAATAAAACACTTTTAACGGTTTAAAACTCCGTCGCTATGCACCATCTGTTACGTCGTAGTTGATGTTTAATGAAACATAGGAGTTTTTATTTTGACATTATGGACACCCTTCATCTTTAGCCTCTCCGTGACCATGGCTACTACAAAACATCTAAAACCATAGCTCAAGTAATTTTTAAATAAGTAAAATACAATATATATATATATATTGTATTTTAAAACGTTAAAAGTTTTCTATTTAGATGTGTACTACTCGTTACCTACAAACAGTCCTTAAATTTGTTTACGAATAGAACGATCAAATCAAGTATCAAACAGTTCCGATCCGCGAATTTTGCTGACTCGAATTATACCTTTAATCAAAATATTATTCCCGTTATTATCAATGGGGACTAATCCCATAAAATAAGTTAGCGAGTTCCCTGACAAACAATCGTAAAATAACTATAAAACTGAACTTGGATGTTGACAAAAATCAAATACCTAAGTGAAGAGAAAAACAGTCTATAAAATTAATAGGTGGGTGAAGAAAATTGTGACGGATTGATAGACTGATAATTTCCTTATATTAATGTTTCCTATCACAAATGACTACCATAAATTGCATGATCGTTTTTGATTTCCTTTTTTTTTCAAAAGAAAAATTTCAAACTGTTTATAGAAACATCTTGGACTTATTGGGAGTCGAATCTACGAGCCCTTAATGAAGCTATATATTTCTACTCTTTCACGAACAAAGGTCGACATACTACCACAGAGTTCAGATAGCTGCAAATAAAAACTTAATAGATGCCACTTAACTTTCACTAATCTAGCCCTAAATCACGTACTTCTAAATTACCCCTGTCTTTGTACCTTGCCGTTAATCAAGAACTAAGTAACGACTAACGAGCAACTTTTACTCCTATGTGCGGTCGGGCTTAAACTTTACTCGACTTTAAACCCACTTTAACAATTAGCTGAGTCGAAGTATGGACGTTAAACAGAGCATAACATTCAGTTATAACTGTTGGAGACTAGCGGGGTAACTGATTTCATAACACTTAGTGCTTGCGTATAGATGTCACTAAGATTACACGAGAAACGACGATTAGCTTAAACATTACACTATATAAGACAGTATAGGTAAAAATTAGCGGGTCGCAGGTTTAATCCCCACACATCTTTTCTAATTAATATATTTTTAAACATGTTGGATTTTAAATATTGTCTATAGTTTACGCGAGTAGTACACATTTAAATAAAACACTTTGGTGTAGTAAAGCCGTGGTCACGGATCTCCCGCACGGCTGCTGCAAAGTATCCCAAACTTCGGGCCGAAGTTAAAAATCATTTTCAATAAAATCATTTTCTAATATATGGCGTTTTAAACCGTTTAAGTGTTTTATTTAAATGTTGGATTTTGTCTCAAATCTGGATGTTAAATACCGAAATTTTGTCCAGGTCACGAACAGTCCACAAATGAAGAAGCCGCAAGATGTTGTACTGCTAGGGTTTTCGCCTTTCATTAATATACTTGTCTGTCCAAGAGGGGGTTCAATATTAAAAAAGATATTTAAATAAAACCGAATTTACCGTTGCCAAAAGGGTCGATAGCAGATATTTGAAAATGTTTTTAACTTCGGCTGCTGCAAAGCATCCGAAACGTCGGGCCGAAGTCAAAAATCGTTTTCAAATATTTCTTATATCGCGTTTTAAACCGTTAAAGTGTTTTATTTAAATGTGTACTACTCGCGTAAACTATAGGCAGTATTTCAACAAAGATTTCCAATGGTAGCAATTTATAGCTTAATAATAGCTCCGGTCAAGGGTTACATTATAAAAAAAAAATCTAAAAACCAATTTATTATTTTTCTAAAATATGTTAGACCACATGTGGAAATGTTTTACTTAAAATGGGTGACAAGACAAAAACTACACTTCTTTCGTCTCTTTCTATCTTGATTTATAAAACAAAGTAAGTCAATAATATCTTAAGATCTTTAAGATTAAATTAAAACAGATAAAGTAGATAAACTCATTTAATTAGCATCGACCGATAGCCATTAAGGTTTACAAATGACAATAATGCTCTATGTTCACAAGTAGACAACCCGACCACCGATTCGCTGGACCCATTAAGATAACACAGGCAATCCTTTAAGCACTACGCCTCTAAGGGTCACCGCACACAAGGCATAAGTATTTTTTAACGCGCGATCTATGTAAAAAATATATTTTTTTAACTATGAGTTTTAAAATATGACTTTTGTGTCTGTGTCCGGTGGACTCTAAGTGGCAAAGACATCGTTTTATTTATTTATTAGATTCAGCAACATTCTTACAACTAAATTCTTCACCTAAAATACAAGTGTAAGGGGACGCAATAGGTTATGAAAAACAATTATAGGCGAATACAACAAGCCAAAACAAATATTATAAGAGTGAAGAGAACACATTGTAAAATTTTAGTGGGAATTAACTTATACGTTACAATATTTAAAAACAGAAAAATAATATACAAAACAAAGTATTTTTTTTAATGAACAGCCTTTTCATAAAAATTATTCATAAGTAATCGACGGAGTGTGTTGGGTGAGTCATGGTAAATATCGACTAGGCCACTGAATCTGTTTAGGTTAAAGTGTTTTGTTTAAATTTTCTACAGCTTTGACTTTTATGTACCTCCATTCAGAAGAAATGTTTATTAGTGGTGTTGTCGCTTCTATTTTTTATTGTCGTAAAAGAGCGTTACTAACATCGTTTACTTTAACCAAATTAAATATACTTAAAATTAATTTCACAAAATTAGCGCCTCTAAATAAATTATTTACGAGAAAACTAAAAATACTTCGCATAATCCAAATGAAACCTCGCACGAGATAATTATATCTCACCTGTAATGTATCTCAGATGTGGGTTTGGCCTTTTTGAATATAAATAATCCAGTTCAACGTGTTATCGTCAAAATTAGACTGTTTTTCAAATGTCCTTAAACTTTTTTACATTAAAGCACTTAACAGCCTCTCGTGTCCAAGACTATTGCAAATCCGTAACATTGGGTCGTAGTTAAAATAAATCAACTATTATATATCGCGTTTTAAACCGTTAAAATGGTTTTATTTAAACGTGTACCACTCGCGTGAACAACTGACAAAACTAATTCCGTTTACACATACTTACTAACTACTGCATACTTGCTAACTTATTCTCATTTATTTTAACAACGACTTAACGTTTTGAATGTTTCATGACCACAAACAATTTTAGTACATAAATAATAATGTTTCAAACTAAACAATTAGACTGAAAAAGTTAAGCAAATTTGCCATAAAAAACGCGCCTAGTCATTTTAAACATTGCCCTAAATTCAACGTCGCGCTAACATTAATCTTCCTTACATTATTTATTAATACCTAATTCCTGCTGGACGGATGTGTATCCTCTGAATAAACTGTCTTTCTATTTTAAAAATAATAATTACAATTTTCATAATATATGCAACCCCCCCCCCCAACACCCCCCCACCCCCCCAAAAAAAAAAAAAAAAAAAAAAAAAAAAAAAAAAAAAGAAAAAAAAAAGGAGGGAAAAGGGGAGAGAGAGGGGGGGGGGGGGGGGGGGGGGGGGGGGGGGGGGGGGGGGGGGGGGGGGGGGGGGCGGGGGGGGGGGGGGGGGGGGGGGGGGGGGGGGGAGGGCCCCGCCGGGGCCCCCCCCAAAAAAAAACAAGGGAAGGGGAGGGGGGGGGGGGCGGCCGGCCGGGGGGCCCGGGGGGGGGGGGCCGGGGGGGGCCCGCGGGGGGGGGGGGGGGGGGGAAAGGGGGGGGGGGGGGGGCTTTATTTCTGGTTTGTACATTCATCTAAGTTCACTTTGTTGACGCCTACACTGCGTGCTAAATTCAAGCGACAGGTAATAATTAAATTAGTAACACGGACACGGTATATGTTCGCCCCACACCCCACGTCGGGAATAAGAGATTTAATGGACGGTATCAGGATTCTTCTTCAATTTACTGGACGAATATAAATATAAGGGGTAGTTATCACTTTTAAGAGGCAACAAAAACTGGACCTCCTTGGACGTCTAAATCGGTCTTCAACACAAATATGATTTTGTAATTAGTATTGTTTTATCATCACTTTTCCACAGTATTATATTATCAATAGTCTATACTAATATTATAATACTTAAGAATTTGTTTCTTTGTTTGAACGCATTTATCACTGGAACTACTGGTTCGAATTGAAACATTCGTTATTGGATAGATCATTTGTTGTGAAAGGCTGTTATATCATATTAAGCAATCAATAAGAGCGAAGAAATAGGGGAAATGGAAAAACAGGTAAATTAAGGTCTTAAAAATGTCTGCAAGTATGTGTCTGTCTTCTAAGATTAACTTGCGATAACGAGAAGATGGGGACAATATCGTGGATAACAGCTATAATTTCTAAAGCTGGGGAAGTTGTTCGCAAAAATAAATAATATGATGGCCAGAATAACTATTTCGTGCGGACTAAGTCACGGGCACAGTTTAACGTTACTCTTCTTCTTTAACTATACTCGGGACAAATATTATCTATTTATTATTTATGTATTCAACATTCTCCGATATCGTTATAAGGGAAATGTAAAACAAATATGTAAAAATACCTTCATATACCTAAATCAAATTAACACGTAACAATCTGTCATAACATAACAACGCGGTCGAAAGCTTTATAATTTCACGTTTAAAAGCCATATTAGCGTAAAGGCTATCAAAGCATTGAATTTACACGCATCGATATTTACGTCATAACTGAAACGTTATTGTCAAACAATAAAATTCTAACGGCATTATAAAATAAATTGCCCCTTTTCTTGTTATTGCTTTTCTTCCTGAAATACTATTTAATCATTTACCACGGCTTTCAAGCCCGCATCATCTCGCGTTTCGGCTTGTATTCGTGTACTACTGAATATCCAAAGCCGAAATAGGCCGCCTGCGCATCTTGTTAGCTTGTATCTCTGGGGTATTTCACATTACAAAAAGTCAACAGCATACATCCGCTTTTTATATAAATATACTTATTTGAATTTAATGTTATATTCAAGTAATGATAATAAAACTCTTTATTTCATGTTATACACGTATTTACAACTATCAAGAACACAGACACTTAAATATAATATATACAAATAATAACGGTTTATGTAAAGGCGGCCTTATCTTCTATGGCGATTTCTTCCAAGCAACCTTTGCATTTAAAAAGAAAAGACTTATATATATAGGTTATATGATAGAGGATTACAGACTAGCAGTTTACTTGGTGGAAAGTGAAAAACCTCAGTCAGACGTTATAAATTGTTAAAAAATTATACACAAACGAACCAGTGTATAGATAACTAAGTAAAAGTATCTATCGCATACAACTGTCGTTTAAAACGGGCAAATTAATTTTTCTGTCATAACGGACCAAATTATAATTATATTTCATATTTTTATAAATGGTCATTCTTGTTTTAAACTTTCTATTTAGGACATTGAAATACAGAAACATATAATATATATAAATAGAATATATAAAAGTTAAACAAGAGAAGCTTCATATTCGACACCTATGTAAAGAATTCTGCTAATCTAACTATCTAAGTAGTCTGCTTTTATCATATCTGAGCTCATTTCTCCTATCATTATAGTTGGACCGTTCGTATTACCACTTGTTAGATTAGGCATTACACTCGCATCTATAACGCGCAAATTCCTAACTCCATGCACTTTCAAAAAGTTATCTACCACAGAATCCTCTTTGGTCGGACCCATACTGGCTGTACCAACAGGGTGATATAGAGTCATTATCAAATAATTCGCATAACACTTCCAATAGTCATTACTTTTAAATTCAAAATGATCACATTCAGGTAGATTCAGTTTATGCACGAATGCATTTATGGATTTGAAATATGAAGTGTTAACGATATTAGTAATCATTTGAAGACCGGTTATTGTGGCTTTGACGTCTTTGGGATCACTGAGGTAGTTAGCTTCTATAATGGGATCATCATAGGGATTGCTTGAATTTAGATATATAGAGCCTTTAGAAAATGGATGCAGCAGATGTAAAGCGAAAACATATAAAGCTTTCTCCGAATTAAATTCTCCTATCGACTGAGCCAAGTAATCACGGTATGTACGAAAACGGGAAGTCGGTATGGACCGCAATGCGTTTTTGTTGACGAGAACAAAGTGACTTTGGAACTCGGGATACGGCGCACTCGGATACCGAGAGAAGAAAGCGGCGATATCAGTAACACTAACTTGTCCTAAGTATCCATGACCATCATAAAGATATCTGAGCTCGTCAAAACGTTGATCCACAGGGTTCTTGAAACCAGGTTCATCACCGTAAATAAACGTTGGAATCATATAATGGTCTTGCAAACGTTTTCCTACTGGTAAATCTACTTTGCATGGAATTCCAACCGATTTCAAATGTTCCTCTGGTCCTATTCCCGACAACATTAGTAGTTTTGGTGTGTTAATAGCGCCAGCGCTTAATATTACTTCTTTTTTAGCGAAAACATTGATTTTTTTGCCGTTTATATCTACTTCTACCCCATTCGCCTCCAAATCTTCATTTATTAAAACTTTTGTTACGTAGGCATTAGTTACAATTTTTAAATTCTTCCTGCTTCTAGCTGGCTTCAAGTAAGCTTCGTATGTACTCTGTCGCCTTCCGTTAGATACAGTGGCTGTGAATATACCCGATACTCCTAACCCTTTGCCGTATTGAGCATTTATATCTTGAACGTTATCAAAGCCCATTTCATTCCAAGCATCTAGTACATGCAGCGTATCTTTTCTGTATGTACTGTTGTAGTTTTCAATAACTAATGGTCCATGGTGTCCGTATGAGTGACTAATGTATGGATTCTTTAGTAATCTTTCAGATTGTAGATTTTCCAGTTTATTAAAATAGCGCCAGACGTTTTGCGGTGTCCAACTCGGATTGCCAGCGTCTACCCAGCGTTGATAATCTGGTGACCTTCCACGAATGTAGACCATACCATTGATGGAGCTGCATCCACCAAGCATTTTCCCCCGCGGCCATGGTATTCTGTTATTGATGTTGCCAAGCCCAGTTCTGTTGTCACTCTTTGTATAATAGTTCCAGTCAAATCTGCTTCCTAATAGTGCTACGTCCAGATATGGTATCTAGAAGTTAAAAATAGTTTGTAATTATAAATATTAACGCTGTTGAAATATAAACGAGTACATCTAAAATCTTGCTTATGTACAACAAACTCTTTGTATAACACACATATTATGTCACAGAGAATATGTCTTGCCCTGAAAATTGTATATCACTTTCAATGGTGATTTATTAATGTTCTGATGATATAAAAGGTGGATTTTAGTTTGGTATCAATGGTTCTAAGACTATTTTTGTGTAAAAAGAAGGCTTTTAAATAATCACAATATATTTTCTCACACGTAAACACATTGTATATTATAATATGGCTACTTTTTGGATTTGTTAAAGATACTGATGCTTAAAAATATTACATATATAAATAAAGACGATATACACGGCGGAAGACGGCTAGTCTAGAATATGTTTAATAACTTCACCTACATATGATTCAAATGGTGGATCTATCCCAGCTTCCAGTAACAAAATATTCCAGTGTCCCACTTCACTTAAACGATTGGCGACAACGCTACCAGCTGAACCGGCTCCGACGATGATGAAGTCGAACTTATCACCATCTGAAATGTAAATATTAAATTTATTGTCTGTATACAACTAGATAATAGTTAATCAATTTATTAGACTACAGACAATACTGACATACATAATTATAACTAATTTAGTGACGGTAGTTGATAAAACCCACTAAGCCATTGGACGAAACATAATGGGTGTATGATACCTCTGCCCAGCAACGTTAGTTAGAACATTAATATTAGTTTTATTAAAAAATGACTATTTAATTTAAATCCCTAAGATATTCAATATCTTTCAGTCTTTTAAATGAAATATAAATACAGTTTTTTATAAACCTAATTTCTTCAATACGCCTTTTATTATAGGGAGCTCTTACACTAAACACACTAAAAGGCAATATGATTAGCCACTGAGCTACGGAAACTTCACCGATGAATTATTCTTAACAGATTGTATCTCATCAACCTAATTCCAAATTATCCAACTGATAAGCTACAAAATAGTTATGTCTCTTTTGTACGTCCTAGAATTTTATGCAAAAATGTGTTATGCCTAACTGCTTGTTTATCCAGTGGTGTTAAATTAGTTTTTACAAATGTTTTAAAAATATTTTAAGTTCGACTTCGTATAACTACCTCGCCTCAAAAAGAGCGTTAAGCCGTCGGTACCGTTTGTGATAACAAATTTTTTAGTAGTAGCCGATAAATTTGACTGGCTCGTTGGTGTAATGGTAGCAAAGTGTGACTAAATATTAACGGGTCGTGGGTCTTAATAAATTTATAATTTTTCTGAAACACGTTTGACTTCGTCTAGAAATCCGGATATAAAATGGGCGTTGATGGTATATATAGAAATTCCGTCCGGGTCACGAACCACCGTTCACTGATGAGCCATGAAGTTTAATCGAGTTTCGGTTTTAGTCTGTGCATTTCCGCATATCAAAATCCAAAACAGCCGACAGCGCATCTTCTTTAGTTGCTATAGGCTAGGGTATTTCATCTACCATCACGTGAACTCCATGCGTGTCTGTTCTCCTTTATCATAAAAAAACTGCAATAAACCAGCAACTCTTCAGCCCTTTGTCCCATTAGAGAAGATGTGGGATTTTCGGCTTGGAACGAATCTTTTGTGTGCCAATGTGTACACTACCGAATTACCCTGGATAGGATCTGGCACAAAATTGTCATGTTGAAGACATTGTGTGGCTGCAAAGAAGTTGAAGGCGGCTGTAAAAATGTTTGGCGCTGCACCCGTAGTGAACGCTGGTTCTTGAGAACTAAAAGAGAATACAGATAAGATTAGCAGATCAATTCGGTACTAGGATATCAAGCCCAATATCTTATGTATTTGTATATATTTAAACTTGCATAGTGCTGTACTGGCAAGTAAATAAAATTCATTTTTGAAAATTTTGCAAAAATGAAATGACGTTACTATTTAAATATGAAACTTTTAACGAATTTAAAACAAGACATATATTACCACGTTACCACGGAATGCTGCAAAGCATTCCAAACGTTGGATTGTAGCGAAAATAATTTAAGTAATACATAACGTGTTATATAAATTAAAAATCTATTTACATTGAATAAAATTACGAAATGGGAAGAACTTGAACCGGCATCCACAGAGTTCCGTGCTGTTGCTCAATGCCAATGTGAAAAATATTAAAGTTACATATCGCATTTAGAACCATTAATAGAATTTTATTTGAATGAGCAGTGCTCGCATAAATCACTTACTACGTGTTAAACTACGTGAATTTATATCTTACCAGTGCATATTAAACAACTAGTGAAGCGTTTTAAAAATGAACACGTTCGCGTCCCAACAAGTAATACGTCCATCTAAAAGATTTAAAATCAAATTTATTACCCTATTTCCATAATGCGAGATAATTACAGGATGAATCATATCAACAATAATTATTTCTCATTTTTGTTGTTAATGTAACCTTAGACACTAATTTATCACAAATATTTATAGGCCTTATATCTTTCGAAAATTTAGACTTTTAAATAGTTTAATATTGATGTAATATTAAAAATCAATTCTAATAGTTATTGTATTTTTTGTACTATTTTTTAATTGACGTTTGTAAGTTGCGCCTGAGTTGGGACGTGGCAATTTATTACTCTTGAATTCAGTCGTTTTTTATTATTATTTATTAAGTTAGATATATTTTTACTATATATGGGCCGAGTTCTCGGTTGATACTCGGTATTCTTCTTACTCGGCCATACAACTCGGTTATTCTTTGTCATTATCGATTTTTCTTTACGAAAAAATACATTTAGGTAGATATAATAGTAATAATAATCATTTATTTGTCCGACCATAAATCCATCAGTTTCTTAAAATTAATTAAATCTAATGAGTGTCAGATGGGCTAGTAACAAATATTAGTATGTGTTAGTCGACTAGAATTAAGGAGACAGTAATTAATTAGTAATATAATTTAAACAATAGTGTCAATCCAAAAATATGTATTAGTAATTTAGAAAATCTTTAAAAAATCTCAATTAATAAACGCGTTTGCTAACAATCAAGTGACTGGTAGTTAAAAGGCGTGGACGGGGTGAGGAGTGTATCAAAGCGAGTCAACGTCTTGACCGGCGCGAACATAGGTACTCGTTTACGCACGCAAAATGGGAATTTGACTAAATCGAGTTATTCGGTGGAAAAATAATGAAGCCGAGTAGAACTCGGTACTCGTTACTCGGCAAAAGTGTTACGGTGCATCTCTAATTTTTACTATTTATGTATTTTATTTTTTTACTTGTTATTATCTGGTATCTGATTGTTTACATTATTTGAATATTATACAATGATAAATAAAAACAAACTATTTGTAATTGTAATATAATCATCAGCAATCACGTAGTTGTCTAATAATGACATTAGGGGAAAATACGATAATGTATTTCGATCTAATATTTCCTATCACGCGAACCAATCCACTCCTATACAAATACCTATTACTGTTACATAGTATATTTTTGAATCCTTCTTAAGAAGTGTTCGAATGATTTTCTAAAACAAACTAAAAAATCTTTGTATTTATTATTAAATCGATGAAAATAAAATCCAATGTCCATATTGGACACAAATGGAATAGCCTATGTGTCTGTCTATGGACCTAAGCCATAAATAAGACGATAGCACATTATATTTTTTTAATTATTTTTATAGAGTTGATGTTGATGCGAAGAGAGGTATTTAAGTAAGCTTACATTGCGACCAAGAGTCCTAGTCCTATTCTTTTAAAGCTTTTCGCTGCTTTTTTAATGATAGAGTACTATAGACAAGCATGGAGTTCTCGTGATGGTAAGTGATAAAACCAGCCTATAGCATCTAAACAAGATGCGCGGTCGACCTGTTTTGGCTTTTGATATGCGGAAATCCACAGACTAAAACCGATACGCGATTAAGCTTCATGGCTCTTTCATGGTGTTTCGTGACCCGGACAGAATTTCTACATCCCATCACCACCCAATTAATACCCAGATTACCAGACGGAGTTCAGCATGTTTCAGAAATATTATAAATTGAAAAATTTGAAACCCGGTGGGGATCTAATCAAGCTACGACTCTATTTTATAGTCAAACTTGTGTTTGTTCAATGGTTAGAAAACGCCTATACATTCACCAGAAATTCAGAATCAAAAATTTACACACAAGTCAACATTTCAAAGCAAATAAAACAAAACTCTTTCTATTTACACTAACTGGGTGGAGGCGTAATAATTTATGCGCCTTTGTTAAAATCACAATTATTCATACGTAAATATACTTAAAATACTCGGTGGTATATGGGGCATGGGGCGATCTGTGCGTTCAAATATTTGATTTCATCTATAGGCAAGTAGTTCTACAAGCTCATAATGACATTTTTGCGTTGCGACAGAATTGGCGAAGAGAGGTTGGTATTCAATTTAAGAGTCTTAGGTACATTAAAATCATATATAAAATCTGTTTGTATTATTTTAATAATCTAGTTAAGTTAATACGACAAAGCGATATGTTTTATATTCTATAAGTATTTAATAAGACAACTGTTATAAAGTCTCTAAGTTTTTCGCGTTTAATTGAGCAATAGGTACTTTAGCAAATACTGCACATTTAAATAAAACACTTTTAACGGTTTAATTTATTTCAACTACGTTTCGATGCTTCTTCTCCCCGATCGCAACTGCTGCGAAGCATCCAAAAAGTAGGGCTTTTGAAATAACTTTAAATTAAGTAAACCAGTTTTTTAAATATTTACATTCAATTTAATTTCCTTTGTTTAACATGTTCCATTTTTAGATATGCCTCATGTAAATCACCTTACAAATTGGAATGAATTACGACAAAATTAGCGTAATTGCAATAATTATAATGTATTTTGGATACAATTAGAGACATCACGGTGAGCACCCTAATAATAAAATTACGTTTAAATACCAAAGAAGTATACATAATATGCCAAAACCTAAATTTTGCTTCCTTTTTTGTGTAATACATACATTAAATAGTTTGGGAGTGGCTTTCGCCTAGTAGGTCCAATTTTGGTCAAGCACAAGCCTGTTAGAACTGGTTCTAAGACGTAAGAAATACTTTCTTGGTATGCTGTTTAGCCTCGGCCTCACAGGCTTTAGAATTAATCAAATTAGGACCTTCATATGCTTCTCTAGGTGTTAAGTGTGTTATTTTATCTATATAGTAAGTTTAAGCTTTAGTAGGTTTTTTAATGTTAATTTCCAGTTTAAATTATCTTTTTTATTGTATAATTTTATTTTCATGTTGACATTTGATTGTTTACTAAAATTACCTTTTTTATTTTTTATTTCTACATGTAAAGGTTGCCTGGAAGGAATAATTAGATAAGGCCGCCTTTGCACAAACATGTCTTATTTTGTAAATAGTTAATTCTACGTATCTATGTTCTTATGTCTGTGTTTGTGCAATAAAGAGTTTTTATTATAAAAAAAAAAAAAAGGGGGGAAAAAAAAAAAAAAAAAAAAAAAAAAAAAAAAAAAAAAAAAAAAAAAAAAAAAAAAAAAACCCCCCCCCCCCCCCCCAAAAAAAAAACCCCCCCCCGGGGGGAGGGAAAAGGGGAAAGGGGGGGGGGGGGGTTTTTTGGGGGGGGGAGGAAAAAGGGGGGGGGGGGCGCCCCCCCCCCCCTTAAAAAAAAGGGGGGGAAAAACCCCCCCCCTTTTTTTTTCCCCGGGGGGGGGGGGTTGGGGGGGGCCCGGGGGGGAGGGGGGGGCCCCCCGGGGGGGGGGGGGGGGGAAAAAACTTCGGGGGGGGGAATTTTTATACTATGTGGGGAGGGGCACGTTCTGTCTTATTGGTATTATTACTATATAAGAAAAAAAAAAAAAAAACCCCCAGGGGGGGGGAGCCCCCCCCCCCGGGCCCGGGCCCCCCCCCCCCCCCCAACAAAAAAAAAAAAAAAAAAAAAACCCCCCCCCCCCCCCCCCCCCCCGCCCCCCCCAACCCCCCTTTCCCCCTTTTTTGTGTTTTTTTTTGTAAAAGGGGGGGGGGGTTTTTTTTTTTTTTTGGTGTTGGAAAAAAAAGGGGGGCGCCCCCCGCCCCCCCCTTTCCCTTTCTCTTTTTTTTTTTTTCTTTCTTTTTTTTTTTTCCCCGGGGGGGCTTTTTGTCTGCGGGGCGCGGGGGTAGGGGGGGCCCCCCGGGGGGCGGGGGGGGGGTTTTACCCTCCGGGGGGGGAATTAATTTTTTTTTTTCTTTTCTTGGAAAGGGCCCCGGTTCTTGTCTTACATTCGCAGAACATTTATTATTTATCGCTTGATCTTGTATTATAGATATTTACGCGAGTCGTACACATTTAAGTACACCATTAACGTATTAGCGAACTATTAGTGAACTTATTTACAATTCATGTTAACTACGATTTGCCCGTACGTGTTTAACTACGGCCCGACGTTTTTAGTAGGATCGTAAGAACCTAGGTAGTTTATTCAAATACGACGAAACAGATGGCGCTAGCGTAGCGGATTTGACTTTGAGCTTTAGTTAATAAACTCTAAATAAATAAACTAATACTTAATTTACAACGATATTACATTTTTGAGATTATGAGCCATAATGTGTAAGCAGCCGTCATATAGTAATTATATTAATTTTTTTTGCTTATTTACCGCTTTCTTTGTAATATTATAAAATACGCTTAAGAAAAATTTATTTCTGTTCATTGTTTTAATTTATCAGCTTTTTATTTCAGTCAGTCAATATGTTAGTTATACCTAAATATTACATTTGTGAATATTCATATTAACATCTCTGCGTTGTATTTACTTCGCAATTAATGTTTTTTTTTTCGCCTGGAAGAGATTATCATTACCATTCGATATTAGTGTACATGTCTCGTGTCTGTTATTTTGTATATTCTGTGCACGATAAGACAATAATTTCACTACTTTTTTAATTTTATGTTTAGCTACAATAAATATATCGTTGATAAAGTAATTGTTTTGGTACTTTTAACTGGTTTTCGCAACTGAAAGTCCTTAAACTGTGGTAGACCTTCCGAGCGATTACAACACTAACTTCTAGTGTCGGTGTAAGTTATAACTTCCGTTGTGGAGCTTACAATGAATATTTTATTAAGGGAACATTTTTCCGTTAACTTTCAGGCACTTTGTTCTTTACTTCAATTTAAGTTTGCGAATTATCTCATTTAAAATTCATTAAATATGCACTTAACTGGACGCAGTTTTGATTAATGGAAGCCATTAATATAACTTTCCAAAAAATTAAAAAAAAAGTGCAGTGGCTACTTTCTTAACCAATTTGTTGGTTCACTGAGTTCTCTTAAAATGAAATGGTTTTATTGCCTTTTATACAATTTTCCGTCCTGTAAGTTTATTAAATTTAATTTGACACGCAACAACGGGCTTAAACCAATCGATGTTTCAATATTTTGATCAATGTATGAGGACAATATGTTTCTGAAATATGATAAACATACTTGGATCCGATTAGAAGGAGCCTATTACATGCCATTACAGGCTAAACAGAAACAGACGCTAAATAGATGAATTGTTGATTTTCTTTTATTTCTCGGCGATTTCTAATTTGTTAGTGGTTCACAGTAAACGTTTTACGATCGCCGCACGATTACTCGCCTCGTAACGATCCCCCCGAGGTACGTTTGATAGAATATATTACTCTGCTTTGTTTATCTTTGTTTTTAGGATTTCCCGGTCCACGGGTTTGGATAATTATGGTAATGGCGCAAACTACGCTTTTCATAAAAAAAAATAGGGTAGAGAGCGACAGGCAAGCATGTGGTTCATTTTATCAAAGGTGATATACCCCAGCCAACATCTAATCAGCATGCGCTGTCGAATTATTTTGGTTTTGGATATTCGGAAATCCACAGACTGCGGTTTCAGTCTGCTATTAAGCTTCACGGCTGTTTCATCTGTGTAGTAGTTCATGACCTATATGCTACATGTTAGGGTATATCACTTATCATAGAGTAAACCCCACGCCATGGCTCCTCTGTCATTAAAATGTTTTATCTGTATTTAACACGAGTAGTACAGATTTAAATGAAACACTATTTACGGTTTAAAACGTATAAATTACTTAATATATACACAATTTTAACTACCGCCCGACCTTTCGGATGCTTTGCAAATGTCGTGATCATGAGGGACTGCTGAACAGTTCGCGGTTCGAATCGTTTGAAATGTTTTGTTAAAATCTTTGTAATGTTTTACAATTACACAAAATGTGAAGCACATTTACTTGTTGATTGTACATTCCCTTCTTCAAAACAGTAATACAAATTCCAATCATTCATTTATTCGACAACTTTTCGACATCCCGGAAAACCATCGAGTTTCAACTAAAGAGCTTTCATTAATAAAATGAATGCATTGTTCAATAAAGTTACCCTAACGATTCTATGCGTACGTTACGTACGAATTTTTATTGCATTTTTGTATGAAATATCCGCAACGACACTTAACGATTGTTAAGTAATTATGGAAATTGACTTTTTGCTTCGCGTGTGTTATATGCAACAAAACGTTTTTTGCATCTAAAAACAAATGCAACACTGCTAACCGAATAACAGATACAAAATGTTTTGAAATATGGGTATTCAGTTTGTCCATTCGAAATGTAAATTATTAAATTTACATAAGACTGTTGATTACGAGTAACTTAAATTAAAGGAAAGACTTTTAAAAAAATACGACTCTACGGGACTCAAACCCACGACGGACGATGACCTTGCCGATGCTCTGACAGTGTTGATTCATAAAAATAACACTCAAAAAGAAACAAATGAATGTTAATTCAGACAAGTGATTATTTCTTAAGAGCAATGTAATGTTCGTCACTTAATCTTTATTTCAATAAAATACTTTAACGGCTTAAAACGCGATATATACCTATAAGTTATAGCTGTTTGGAAGTTTTCAACATGGTATTTAACATATATCGCGTTTTATACAGTTAAAGTGCTTTTATTTAAATGTGTACTATTCGCGTTAAGCAACGACAGGGTAAACTTTGTTATAAGTAAGTTAATAATATTTACGGTAAAACGCCAAAATATATTAGCCGGGTCACAGTTAAAATAATATTTTTCACGTTTTAAACCATCAAAAATGCAATTTATTGATTCCTTATTGCACAAAATAATAAAAATACAGTTTAAACATATATGCTGGAATAGAGTACAATGGCCTTTTAAACAAGCGATCTTTTCCGGGCGAACTAAAATTGAAGAGAATATAAAAAAAGAAAATGAGATGCGGAAGGTAGGAGAAAAAGATTTTAATAAGTTTAATACAAGCAAAAAATAATAATATACAATATTAAATTAAAAACTTACAGGTCTAAAACAAGTTAAGTTTACTAACCTTAACAAAAGGACTAAATTACATTTAAAATAAATAACGGTGACTTTACTCAGATGACAAATTGACAGACAGGAAATGTTTATTTCAGGAGCCTTTTAAAACATGGAAGAGTACTATTTAGAAGAAAGTAACTATTTAATGAGATTACTTATCCCGTAACTGATTAAATTAACTGATACAATCAGACGGATATTAATAGACAAGTATCACTGCTTGTCCCACACTTAGTTTTATCAAGTTGGCCCTACATAAATCAACTACCAACTTTGAAACACTAACCGAACATTGGGATCCGCTCCAAACTTCAATATTAAACGTTGCATGTTCGTAGATATTAGTCGTCTGCAATTATGTATGATGGACAAACCGATCCGTCTGTCTTGAATCCAGTTATCTATACCAACTAATGTATGAAGCTGAAGAGTTTGTTTGTTTGAACGCGCTAATCTCAGGAAATGCGGATTGGAATTGAAAAATTCCCTTTGTGTTGGTTAGAGCATTTATCGGGGAAGGTCAGAGGCTGTAAAACATCGCCCTGTGACTAATGCATGCGAAGATACCGCGAGAAATGTGACAAAAATTAGGAAAAATCTTTTTGTAGTTTTCCCATGCATACGCTGAAAAAAGGAAAAAAAATGTAATTTCAAAAATGCCGCGACAGTACATTCTCTTAAGATGAACTAAGAAGCTAGGACCAACAAAGGGGGGAACCCCCCAAGGGGGGAACAAAATTTTTTAAAAAAAAAATTGGAGGGTTAAAATAACTATTCTACGCGGACGAAGTCGCTGACTCAGCTAGTACTAATATATAAAGTTGAAGGGTTTGTTTGAACGAGTTAATCTCGGGAACTACTGGTTTGAATTGTAAAATTATTTATAACATATTTGCTCGTAAAGTGGTTGTAATTACACCAATTTCAATATCGTAATGTATCTCATTACGTACTTGTGCGAAAATGTAATGCAAAAGACACGTGTTTTTTTTATAAAGTTTTAAGAAAATCCGTCTAAAAATGAACGATACTTTTAAAAAAGAGGTTTTATGTCAAGAAAGTGGTCAATAAATTCTTTATGAATAAAATTAACAAATAAACATTTAATTCTTTAATTGAACAAAAATATTAATTTACTTTATTAGTAATACTGGCTGTTTTTGTACCTTTGCCTAAAAAAAAATGTTGATGCGCGCTCATCGCTTATTTGTGGACAAGTAAAAATAATTCCGCACGCTTTTTCTTTTCGCTGTATTGTTTTTATTAATTTTCTCGTAAATATGCTATAAAACGTCGTATGACATACGTGCGCTTTGAAAATTACAGCCTCTGCTTTCTTATAGCCCTCGCCGATGGCTCGGGCTTGTAATATCGCCTCGGCTGTAATATTCAATTGCTTGCCGCACTTATATCATAATGTACTATTTTATATTAGTTAGATCATTTATCTAAAAAAGGCTACTAATCTTAGGTAGGGAAAGGAAAAAAGGGAAAATTATCCATTTGTGGTTTAAAGTTTACAACTGGTTCATGTACACTCTTTTTGATGCTATGTTAACTATTCTTACTATTTTATTTTTTGTATTTAACAATTTTATACATAATATGGCCTTATAAACTAAAAAATATTTAATAATAATATTTGTAATCTATCAATATGAGAAAAATTGTATATGTAACTAAGAAATGATTAAAAAGTTTCACTGTAATATTCATTGTATATTTCTTAACTATTGTCTGTAGTTTCCAAACTCTGAACGGTTTTAACCGTCGGGTAGTAGTTAAATTAAATTAAAAATAAATTGACTATTATATTTCGCATTATAAACAGTTAAACGTGTTTCATTTTAATATACATTTATATTTTTATTAAGATATTTTTGATGAAACAAATTATTTTATCGTCATAAAAATAAGTAGTCATAAAAAATTACATTATTATCTGAAGAAATAATACACACAATAAGTCTTATATTTATGAACATTTTCTATGAATAAAAGAACGACTAACATCGAGCAATCCATTTCGCGCTAAGTAAATACACCGCAATAATATTGTAACAAATCGTTTTTTTTATTGTTTATTTAATCCCAAACCGGGTTCTTTAAAATAAATGTATACTGATGTGTTAGAATCTAAGCAACCATTTCAAGATGAAGGGAAGATGTGTTCTTGTTACAAAAATAAGATTATAGAAATATGTTTAAATAAAACACTTTAACGGTTTATATTAGTTAAACTTGTTTTAAAAAATATTTGACTGCGGCCCGATGTTTCGGATGCTTTGCAGCAACCGTGGTCACTGGGCGACTCGTCGGGTCGGGTATGTAAAATAATTTTCAAATAAGTTTAACTTATACATAATGCGTTTTAAACTGTTAAAGTGTTTTATTTCAATGTGTACTACCCGCGTAAACTACAGACAGTATTTATAGAAATGTGGTTCGGAAAAATTCGATGATTATGATGCCCAAGAATATTGTGTCATCACACATCATCGACATCATTTTGGTTTCCAATTTCAGATATTTCTTATTCTCGTTCCAATCTCTCATTAACAAAAATATCGATTGGTTTAATCTTTATACCGATTTCGTATGCTCATTTCGAATGGACAGTATTTATCTGAAATTCTGTGGAAAACAAAAGACAGCCGCCGCTAAATAAACCCGAAAAGGGCCTCCGAGTACCCTATTACGTTTCTTTTGCCTATTTTTATCTCAGTATTTTCTCTTAAGGTGTAGACATTCGGCCGTCAAGAGATGATAGTAATATCGACGTGCTATCGCAAATCTTATTGAATGAATATATTTTTTTAGTTCGAGTGATATTATGATTTGACATGGGTGTGTCGGGAAAATAAATAGAATCCGACCTGGGAAATACAAGTGAGTTTTTCTATTATTTCTTATCGCGATATGTAACTATATTGAGCCCGAACTGATCAATTAAGTTTTGTCTATGGTTTACTCGAACAGAACACATTTAAAAACCATCTTTAACATTACATTAAAATTTGTGAAACCTGCTTCGCTAACAGATGGCGCTAGTGTTTTGTCATGTTATTTGCCTTTAACAGTAAGGACACCCTTCATCTTCAGTCACCCTGTGATCACTGCTGCTGCTATGCATCCAAAACAGGCCGCAGTTAAAATAACTTGTGTACAAGTTAACAGGTTAAGATAACATTTTACGTTTTGAAAGTTAAATATAAAATAAATAAGCAATTAATTGAATAAATAAAATTAATTAAACGATGACTTTGTTTTTTTCGCGTATTAGTTCTACCGTTATACAATAAGAAAAATCAGCACAAAAGTTTTGTTTTTCCCTTTAAACAAACTTTGCCTTATTATATTCATTAGGGATACCAAGATTATAAATAAAGATTTGCTGACACGATCTTTCGTATGCTTTACGCGCTGCGTTTTGTAGGATCCTAGTTATAAACAATAATCTGATATTTCTCTGGTATTAAACCGTTATACTTGTTTGAGATATAGTGGGTAAACTTATGATGTGCTGTGCCAGCGACTTCGTCTATGAGAATCGTTATTTTGGGCATCCAAATTCGTTTTGCAAACCCCATCATCTTTATAAACTTAAGCTGTTTCGACGTTGGTCGCGTCACTTCCCGTCGCTCTTGCTAGTTAATCTTAAAAGATAGACATATAGCGTCGTAGCCTTTTCTTAGGTAATGTAAAGAATCATTTTTTCGTACATATTTTTTGGGTATCTTGAACCATTTTTGCAGCGTACGGCTCGGAAACACATAATGATGAATAATTTTCCCATTCTTTTTCATATTTCCCACTGTATGATTATGTTTTGCTTGTTTTCGTTACAGGGCAATGATATATAGCCTAAAGTCTTCCTCGATAAATGCTCTAACCAAGATTGGCGCATTCAAACAAACAAACAAACTCTTCAGCTTTATGTATCAGTATAGATATTATTACTACTAATCCACCTTAAGAAACTTTTACCTAGATCCTGCAACATTGTTTTCATTACATCTAATTACATTTACATAATCAAAACACAGTGAAACCTCCTCCGTTGCGCAACGCCCCAATAACACAAATACGCACTTAATAGGATTATTAGCCAGTACAAAGGTTATTAATTAAATATGCATGCTCGATCGCAATTTATGTCTGTCTTGCTGTGCTTGACGAGATTAATTAACGTCCTACACGAGCCCCATATTTGCAAGGACAACCCTCATAGTTCGAACTTGAATCTCAAGTGTACCGTAATGTGTTAGGGTGGGTGCACACTCGGATTATATACCTATATTACTATCTGTGCCCGCGACTTTATCCACGGAGAATAGTTGTTTTGGGCACCCAAATTTAATAAATGTTCTAATCAACACAAAAAGAACTTTTCAATTCGAACCAGTAGTTCCTGAGATAAGCGTGTTCAAACAAACTCTTCAGCTTTATATATTAGTATAGATTGTTGTATTTGTGTTTAATTTTTAATTCTTTAAGATATGTTTGTTTTAACTTACTTTTATGCATAAATTATCTGTTAAACGTTTTTTAGGATGTATTATATTTTATTCTTACTATAAAATTGTAATGTGTTTTATGTTTCTTTCTTTAATAAATAAAAAAATACGCTATTGCACAATAGATAGAGTAACTAGATTGAGTAACGTACAACGTTTAAGTAATATCTGATCATAATTGTTAATTTAGTAGTAAACTGCGGCTTCAAAACGTGTCAGTCAGATTTGAAGAGATTGAGATTTAAATCTCAGAGAAATAAAGTGATCCTAAAATCGACCAGTGAAAGAATCACAGAGATATTTCTTGTCCTGTCCCAGAAGTGAGATGCAATAGATTTAACGTCTAATATATGACCAACAGTCGACAGTGTGGAAAGGAAAGGTTGAAAAAGCATATTGATATATTTTACATGTAGCCACGCGATGATAACCAATACATATAAAAAATCCATTGAAAAAGCTGTAGTTTACGTGAGTAAAACCTGTGACCACGGCTGTTGCAAAGCATCCGAAACGTCGGAATATACAATTAATAAAAAATAAGCTAACTAAGATATTCCACGTTTTAAACCGTTAATAGTCTTTTATTTACATTAGCATTCATTTTCTATAGAATTAAAAATCTATGGCACGGGCAGGTCTTAAACCGACATACAAAACGTTTCGTGCTATTGCTCTTACCAATTGAACTACTGTGTCCCGCTCGTCCAAATCGACTTCGTCAACCAGTCTAAATCGATTTATCTAATTTACACTATAGGTCTCTCTATAATTTAGTTAGAAGTCGTATAATCGATAAAAGCCTTACAATACGAATCGTCGATGAAAGGAAATTTCATCAAAGGAAAATTTTACGCCATGAACAATAGGAACACCCTTGCTCCTTTAATCACGATTCTTTTATAAATTGGAGAACCTTCAATGTTTTGCTGAATGAGGAAAAAATACCGATTACGTAGGCAGCTCTTAAATTATATTTACTTAAAACACAAAAAAATTCCCCCATGTGCACTGCGACTGCAAAGCAACCACACTATTTTATACCGTCCAATGTTAGATACATTTATACCGTTTAAAGTGTTTTTTTAACTAAAATATAGTCTCTTGTGTCCATGTGATTGGCAAGGTCAGCAGTTCGTTATCCGACGAGACGAAACAGACATAATGTTTAACCATGCTAATCGCGAAGTATGTGATCTATAGTTCAGCTTAAGTACTGGTGGATAATGTTGTTGAAATGGCATGACTAATAATCAACAGGTCGCGGGGCGATCCCAACCGGATCCAACATGCTTCTAATCAATGTATATTTTCTCTGGAACATCCAAGTAAAAACAATCAAACGTCAACGAAATGATATAATGACAACCAGATCCAAAGCGATTCTTAGTTTCGTTCGCCATTTACATGGCCAGTCGCCGTTGTGCGTGGCCTTTTCACTATTTGCTATACGTTTGTTTTTCTTGCTAGACGCTTCGATACTTAGAGTATAGCTACACAATTTTCACGATTAGCATTCTCAAAGCTAAATATAGACAACCCCGATATTCGTAATACATCGCATCGCTTTAATAAAACGCAATAAAGCATAACTCTGTTATTATATCGTTAATATTAACACAAAAATGACATCCATCTACTAAGTTGCCGCGAAAACGTTTAACAAAGCCGTAATAAAATTTGTTGGCGCCATGGCAGAAGAATAATGAGTCATATTTTCGCTTTAAACATATAAAGTAATATGTACATAACTTATTAATATATAGTAATATTAAATATACAAGTATCGAACTTGGAAACTATATATCAACAAAGTTTTGCGGGATCGTCGATCTATATACTTTATAGGAATTAAAAATAATAATTCAAGATAATTAGTAGATTTCTATCTCCCGAATACCTCATTTTATTGGGCCATATCTGCGCTCGTCCGAAGCGTCATTCTCAAATTATTAAAATTGTTCCGTTATATTGTCGGCCATATTGGTAAAGTTGCGAGTCGAGTTGGCGATAATTTGAATAGCTCGGTGACATCAAACACTTTCTTAATTGCGTTTTTATTAAAAGAAAGAAAATTTATAAATATAACTTTCATACTTACTGGCCCTTTCAAGGTATCAAGACAATCTGCCCTCATCTTCTAAGATTTTAGTTCTTAGTCTACCACGTCAGAAAGATTACAATTCCTATAATTACACAATACACACGATGTTGTTCTTACTACGTTTTCCGTAGCTAAAAAGAGATACACAAGACACACACAAACTTTGTTAAGAATTGTCTATAGCTTACACGAGTACTACACATTCAAATAAAACACTTAACGGTTTAAAACTCAAACGCACGGCTGCCGCAAAGCATCCGAAACGTCGGGTTGGAATTTAAATAAAGCGTAAAGTTAAATAATAAATTTCGCGTATTTATCCGATTATAACTAATATACATCACTAAAAAAGTAATATACATATTGATATTACTTTTATAGTTTTTTGTGGTGTTTAAAGGGTAAAAGGTTTGTCCCCCATGACAGTTGACCCTAAGCATCCGAAGCGTCGTCGTTAAATTAAATTATATGTGTCTCGTTTTAAGCCCAAAGCTATTAGCCTTTTATTTGAAAAGAAACGGTTTAAAACGCTATATGTATTGGTTAAACTTATTTTAAAGTTATATTTAACTACGGCCCGACGTTTCAGATGTTTTGCAGCAGCTGTGGTCCCATGACTTACTTACTTATTGCTTACTATATTATAAATAATAAGTTAATGACGATGATGATGATAAAATCTGCTAATAGATAAGTGGTCATAGGCTTTCACTCTATCATCAAGTGCTTCCACAAAACAATTTACCCTCATTGATCCCCAATTCTTCGCACCGTATAAAAATTCTCAGCGAACATAACACGATATCGCAGTTAGATCTCTTTTTCATGAGTCCATTTGGCAACTCCACGTATGTAGATCGTAAAAGTCAGAATGACTATGCTTTATACAAACAAGCTTCCAGCTACAGAGGGATCTTGGGCGTGTGTGTGTAATTTACTAAGCACGTGTGAGTGCTACACGGATATACACTTAAATGGATTATTGGATCTATTCTCGCTTAATACAATCTTGAATGTTTTGCTATTCATAAAACCATTATTAACATTATTTTAAAGTTGGACCCATAATATAAATACAAATTGAAATGAAATTAAAGGAATGCTAAAACCGCACATTTCAACAAACTTCTAAAACATGAATATATATAAAATAGTATATATAAATATTACTTATATTGTATATCCACACAAAAGTACCGTTAAAGCTGTAACCCGTTTATACGTAGTTAAATTAAAAAATATAACCTTTTTAAAATATTCAAATAAAGCCATAATTTTAATCTCACCCTCTTTTGTATGCTTAGGCTCGACGCTTTTGCCTATTATATGAAGCTAATAAAAACCTTAAATTATTGTATGTTTTTATGAAAATAGCTAAAAAGCGTCTACGCATCCATATTTATATTTTAAAACTTTCATAACAATATAATCTTTAAGTAAAAACAAGCATCAATCTTTCAATTTCATCTTATTTCAGCTTAGTCACGAACACAAGTGAAAAAGCTATAAAAATTGGGTTTCGGCTTCAGCCCCTAAATAGGTCAGCAGCATATTTTACACGTCAATACTAATAAATAAAGTTGAATAATTCGTTTGTTTGAACGCGCTAATCTCAGGAATTACTCGTTCGAATTAAAAAAAAATTGTTGGTTAGAGTATTTATCGAGGATGGCTATAAAACATCGCCCTGTGACTAATACAAGCGAAGATACAGGAAGAAATATGAAAAAAATTGGGAAAATTAATCATCAATATCGTGAGTGTGAGTGATTTTTCTTTTAATTAGAATGACGAGACGCGATCAACCACGTTGGTAATAGCTCAAATCTATAAAGATGAGAATGTTTGCAAAAACAAATTTTAATGACCAAATTAACTATTCGACGCGGACGAAGTCGCTGAAACAGCTAGTGTTATATATGTTGATGATGATGGTAGGTGAAATACCCCAGGCATATGTATCGTGTATGCTGTCGACCTATTTTGGCTTCGGATATTTAGAAATCTACAGCCTGAAACCAAAATTAATATAATTTATATTTTAATTATTTAATATTCAGAAATCCGGACGAAGTCAAACATAGTTTAGAACACAATTTAAACTCAAACCAACGACCCATTGGTTATTAGCTATACGTTATACCATTACACCAAGCCCGCCATTACCTTTTTGTGACCCCCGGAATAGCTCCGGCATTAGATGAAAGGCGCTGTACTAATTCCAAGATTGTCAAGCAATGGAATATGCACAAACAGAATTTGCCATTACAAAATATTCAATCATCGCAAGAGCTTGAATGTTAATTGCTTATCCTGAGTGTCATCTTGAAACTTTTATGTTCCTTCTTCGCGTTTTTACTTTTCCACTTACAAGCAGTTGATTTATTTACGATTTGTTGAGTTTATTTATATTTATTCCAACAGTGTTGTGTATCTTCTGGTACATAATATTCTCTTGCCACATAAGTACTATAATACGAATACTGTCTATAGTTTACGCGAGAAGTACACATCTAAATAAAACACTTTAACGGTTTAAAACGCGATATATTAGTCAAACTTATTTTAAAATGATTTATAACTTCGGCCCGACATTTCAGATACTTTGCAGCAGCCGTGGTCACGAGGAGACACTAGTACAATACGGTTTCATTGGTAAATATAATAATAATAAAATACAAACAAATAAATATACTATTACAAAATGAAATATTTACGTTAAAGAGGAAGTTAAAAGTTGACCTTATAGACAACCTTTGTATACAGATAAAAAACAAATTAACAATAAAAAAGTAAAAGTCAAGAATAATGGGAGAAAACATGCAATTAAATCTTACTTAGATCAATAATAATACTGGTTCGTTTGTGTAATAGTGCCATGTATGCCTAGTTATAAACCTATTAGGTTCGAAACACACATGTTTTAATCAATTTATATTTTTTCTAAATATATTGAACATCGAAGTCCGGGCCACGAACCATGGTCAGAGATAAAGCCGTGAAGGTAAATCGCGTTTCGGTTTCCGTTTGTGTATTTCCGAATATCCAAAACCGACACAGGTCGATAGCACATCGTGTTTAGGTGTCATGTGTCTGAAGTATTTCACCAACCATCAAATCAAGCCCATGTTTGTCTCTCCGTCGTAATCGTAAATCTACATAAATAGACATTAACTTAATTAAATTTTTAATGCACAAACCTCCTTTTTTTATTCCTTTATCATATTTCATTAATTACAATCATATTTTTTAATAAGATTCGTTAGTTTCGTATTATTATTACATGTAATAAAACGACTTATCGACAATGTCGCATCCAGTCGCTCTAATTCCGACGAGATGAAGTTCGTCGATCGGGTAGAATGGCCTCGCTAGAACAACAGCCATCATTACAATGTCGCCGCATTTAATTATATTGAAGCCATATAAAACTTTCTGTTTCTATTCCCCGAAGAGGTCTTTGTCGGTTCGCGTATTCAGCTATTTACTTTCATTCGTCGCGGGACTACGTGGATATAATACCTTATTAGTGTTGTCTTGTGTGCATTAATTTAATGTTATTTATTAAGATTAACGGCATGATTAATTATTTAATTTAAAGTTTAGTTATATTTGCTACAAACTTTAACGGTTTAAAACGCGATCTACATTAGTTAAAACTTATTTGAAAATTATTTTCAACTTCGGCCCGACGTTTCGAATGCTTTGCAGCAGTCGTGGTCACGGGTCTCCCCGTTTAACTAATATATATCGCTTTTTAAACCGTTAAAGTGTTTTATTCAAATGTGTACTTCTCGCGTAAACTACAGATAGGATGTACAATGATATTATTGTCTAGGTTGTTCTGCCCAGTTGAAGCAATTCATTTGTTATTTTTTAATACAAAAATTACTATGTATATTATATGTATATTATTTTATGTTAAATAGAAGAATAAATTATTCTTAAAATTGTTTATGAAAAGAGTATATGTCTGTAGTTTACGCGAGTAGTACACATTGAGAGAACATAAGTGTCATTGATGCTACGCCGTAGCACCTCGTAGCGCTTGAATATCATCGCCATCTTTTTTTACGGAATCGTTGTATCGCATCGCATTGTTACCAACTTTGAAATTTCAACAATTTTGTTTAATTTAAAATAATTCAATTATTTACAAAATTATCAACATTAACAAGCATTATCTGTAGTTTACCCTTGTATGTAAATAAAACACTTTCAACGGTTTAAAACGCGAAATATATTTATTAACTTCTTAACAATTTATTTTAACTACAACTTGGTGTTACCAATGCTTTGCAACAGCCGTGGTCCCGGGGGGAAAATATATTTTACGAAGAGTAAAAATGCTATCGGACACGATGCAAATCACGGCCAGAAATGCAATTTCAAAATTGTTTTGGACGAGAGGTCCAGTGATCCAACACGATAGCTCAAATGCTACAATAACTACGTGCTAGTTACTATCGTAAGTAACATCATAAATTGTTTCCACTTTAAAATTATAATTCCACTACACATATAGCATACCTGAGCAATTTTATTCTAAGAATTACACCAGAAACTGTAGCACTAAGTACACGGTACTCTCGTCTCTAGCTGCTTATTAAAACTAAGATACCTTCAAACATTTACTTTAAATTCCGCGCTCTACAACCAAGCTCAAACATTCCATTGTTGAGATAGGATCACAATAGACCCTGGAATAGTTGGATTCAAATCACTGATGTTAACCCGTCCCTTAATTTTGGGGAAGGAATTTGAAGATTCGTGTTTTGTACCTTTCGCGTACGATTTGGGAATCCAGTAATTGAAACTTGTGTGTTTTAAGCCTGAATTTATTTGTAAATACTGGTAAGCTATAAGGGACTGTTATAAGTATGTTTACTATTAAATAAAATATATTTTTTTAGTTAAGACAGACATGTTCACACAATGAAATATGAAATACTCAGCAATACAACATCAAAGCAAGATGCAATTTAGACCCATTTTGGTTTTGGACGTTCGGAAATCATAATATTACATTTTTGGGCTTCAAAATCTTTATTTATTTAATTGTAACAACAAAAACTCTTAGGCTGTAATCAGAAGGAAAAAAAACGCGTAATTTTTTCACATGTTTTCCTGCTGAGTCTTTATTAGATTTAACTTTGAAGGTTTTGGACAAAGGCGTTTTTTTTCTCCAAATAACATTATTTACTGAAGGACGTTTAAGAATACACTCGAAGCTTTCAAATGAACCACGTGAATAGGCAGAGGAAATTATAAATCAAAAATAACAAGAGCCTTCGTAAACGAACACGAATTTCTTTTGTAAAATGTTCAGCAAAATGGGTATTTTCTCGCTCCTCGCTTTTGGTCAAACATACATTTGCATTTGAGTACCGGTCTCAACTGAATTCACTGCAATGTATATTTTAAACGGTTGTACTTTCAGGTATTTTTATACTCCTTACTCGTATTAATTATAATTTAAAAATCGAAAATAAATTGAAAACATTTTCGATTCGAGCAGGACTTGAATCGGCATCGTCAGCGTTCCGTGCTGTGTCTCTGACGCTGACGATGGCGGTTCATGTCCTGCCTGAGTCGAAAATCATTTGTATCTTTTTAATTAATAATGAACCCGCCGCACCTCGCCGCTTAAATGAAACGTAAAAAATATATATATTAAGTTTACAAATATATTTTGCGTTTTCAACCCTTAAAAGTGCTTTATATAAATACTGTTTTAACCTTTACTTGAGGTAAATTTAAATAAACGCCTAACAACGTTTCATAAATATCACTCGAACTTAGAAAATGATTTATACGCAAGACCGGTTGAACCTGACACGTTACAATACATTGCTATCACTAAACACGATGAAAACAAAGATTTAAACATTGCGCACGAGTCGAGCGCGTGATTTAATAAGCCGCAAAACGGATTAAGTTAATACAAATGCACAAAACTGTGACCGCAGCGGGCTGGCGTGTGTGATGTATGTCCCTCTTAACTCACTCCGCTGAATTTATTGCACTCTCGGTAAATGTTCCACCGTTGTTGAGCCACTTTGCGATACAAAAGACGTGAATAGATGTAATTCTTACGCGTGTCTCGCGATTTTGAGTGAATTTCGCGCGAAGTTCTGCGAATGTTGAAATGTACTGGGAAATGGAATCTTAGAGTTATTTATAATGGAGCAGTTTAAATTACTAGCAAGCGTTGTATATTTCTAGACTATAGCCAAAAGGTTGAGAAGGCAAAATAACATGATAATCATTTTTCTAAAGAAAAATCGATTGCACAATAGAAATATATTATACCTGAATTAAAAACTGATTTTATCACGTATCAATCAGGTTGAAAAATTCGACGATGACGTGTTGGACATGGTAGAACAATTGGTTAGAGCAACTGCACGGAACGCTGACGATGCCGGTTCAAGTCCTGCCCGAGTCGAAAATTTTTTCAATTTATTTTCGATTTTTAAATTACATACACGTTTTTCTGGGCGTCATACTTCGTTCGCTTTCAACAGTCTATAACCGCCATTTCGATTTATTTTGAGCATTGAGTATATTCACTATGCTGAGTGAGTACTCACCCACTTTTCACTTTTTTAGTCAGATCAACTACTGCTAAATAAAATGTATCCGTATATTGGACACGGAAAGACCGTCTCTGTAGCTAAATGGTTAAACGTGTTGCATTGCTTGCGCTAGGGTTCGGATTCTGGGGAGACATTAGATTGAATCGTTAACGATGCACGTATTCTATCATTTAAGGTTGTCAAAGGACCGTTTTTATGGAAATTCTGTGAAGTTAATGGATACTGTCTATAGTTTACGCGAGTAGTACACATTTAAATAAAACACTTTAACGGTTTAAAACGCGATATATTAGTTAAACTTATTTGAAAATGATTTTTAACTTCGGCCCGACGTTTCGGATGCTTTGCAGCAGCCGTGGTCACGGGAAGACTGCTATCGCGTTTTAAACCGTTAAAGTGTTTTATTTAAAAGCGAATGGATTATTACCAGTCATTCATTAGACTTGTATCAATATAGTAATATTAATTTCGCAAACAACAAAACAGCGTTCAGCTAGTAAAACACCCAATTGTAATATTTAGTAGAAGGGCGATAGTTATATATACTCTGTCGTGTACCTAAGGAGGGTTATTGACAAAGATCTTCATAAATCATTATAATCTTTTGATGAGTAAGCAAAGCCGAAATTGATTTTAAATTAAGGGGGCCTCAATGCATTAACAATGCTTGTCCAAAACACTTCTGGTTGGTTTTCCTTGAACAAAGGACCACTTGTATTTGGTTACAATTGATAGTAATACCGCTGTGCACAGTCGGTTAAACATTCTACTATTATTTATTTTTTTGGTTGGAGAAGAGAAGAGAGCTTACACTTATGCAGGACTTAACGTGAAGCACAAAATGTGTGTTTACTTGATGGTAGCTATTTCAGCTGCCATCAGTAAGTAATGCCAGCCATATAACATCTCAACGAGACGAGCTGTAGATCTATTTTTGTTTTGGGTATTTGGTAAACCACAGATTGAAATCGCAACGTGAATAAATTTGACAGCTAATCATGTCAATATCATATTAATCAATAACAGACCATCAACAGCTAGATTAATATTGTGATTACCAGACGAAGTCCATGAATCTTTAAAATTTATGGATAATAAAAAATGTTGGGCCCAGTGGGGATCGAAGCTACGACCCCTTTATTAGTTATACATTGCTACCATTACATAAATGCACCTGTCACAATTTGCAACTTGTGCAAATGGTAGTAACAAATTGAGTACTTCTTACGCGGTGGAAAAAAACGTTTTAATAACGGAGTACAATCCCACAAAACAATATGGAACTAAACCCCAGAATTTAATTCTATATACTATTATAGTTACCACTTAAATTACTGTTTAAGTTATTTATGAGACGTTGAGATGGAAACTCTAGATTTATTAAACCTGTACAAACTACAGGTTTTAATGCGCTGTCAAAAGTTTTGAGCCCACTATCCACTCATACAACTTTGTTGAAGACGAGCCTATTGTTCTATAAATTGAAAAGGTATATCGCTATTGTTAATTAATAAGGGAATATTAACAATAGTTATTGTCAACTGCTATTGTGGAAGTATATAAGCGGGTTATTCGAAGGGCTTATTTCGTTTCGTGTAAATTACAATTGGAAGTCTGTAAAGTGCATTATAGGCTTTATATGTAAACGTAATTTTATAATACATAGAAGACTCGTAAGTCCTGTTTTACCTACTTTGGGAATTGGTCGGAAATATATTTGTGTCAATAAGTGAAATCTCGATTACCCGGTTTAACTTACAGGCAAGTTTGATCAACTACTTTAACAGACCTCTGATTGAAAAAATCAATTGGGTTTCCGGAATACGAACCCAGGACCGGTCGTATTTAACACAATGCTAGGTAACAAGTATAACAATTTGACAGAGGCGGTCTTTTTGTGTTTCTAATACAGATAATTTTTGTTTAGTAGTAAACTATCTATCTGACTAAAAAAATTGAAAAATGGGTGTGTACTCACTCAATATAGTGTGTCCTTTTATTACAAAATAAATTGATATAGTGGGGGTGTCTGTCACGGACATGTTCAAGAGATTTGTTGTATACACATTTTTTGGTTTCTTGAACCGATTTCGCAGTGTACGCAACGGAAGCGTCCAAAGATAATTTTCCCCATTTTTTTTCGAAACTCGTTGGCACTTATAAACACATATACGTATAATTAGTTCAGAGGTTGTAAATTGTCTTTGTAAAGTTACTTTAACAAAATAATAGAAATAATTAAAATAGTCGAGTAATTGAGCCATATAAATAAACTATACATCTCATCTATCACAATACTAATATAAGAAGAGGTTTGATCAATCCTATTTACAAACAAGTTCTGTGCCCTATCCGACCGAAATTCGATCGGAAAATGAAAACTATTTCTACTGATAATTAAAGCAATTCGTGCAAATTTATTCCCAACACATTCCTAAGTATCTAAAACGCACAACGTTAACATTCTAGTTTTTATTTCTATCGGCACTACCAGAATGTAAGTCGTATATGTAGACGATCTTATTCATTTTTACATATTAGCGGCCACAATATAATCAAATTAAGCAAGGCCAATAAAAAAGATAACATATTTTATTGTCCACTTCGCGTAATAAAGAAAAATGTGGGACAAAGCCATCTACCTGATTTTATATTTCTCTTTGATGTCGAATATAATATGTAGTGACCCACTATAAACGGTTTATCGTCAATATGTCGCTACATTTCTGAGATTACGGTTTTATGTCACTCATATTATATTAACATTGGATCTCTGTTCTACTGAAGATGTTGAAACTTAATCTATACCAATATATAAAGCAGAAGAGTTTGTTTATTTGCTTAAATGCGCTAACCTCAGGAACTACTGGTTCTAAATGAAACATTATTTTTGTATTGGTTAGAGCATTTATCACGGAAGGTGAAAGGCTAAGTAGAAATTAACATATTGTTGTCTTGTATATATTATGTAAACAAAGACAAGCTCTTTTGCCAAGAAAGATAAGTCATTTATTACTGTAGATAGCATAGATGACTTAATTTAGCCGATACTCCGTTGCATCATTACGGACATCGTTAAAAGTTTCACTTGAAATTTTATATAACTATCGACTTTAACTACTTCGCTTGCACTAACTCTGCGATATCATTTTTAACTTCCGATCGCTAGACATTAATATTAACGGCTAGTTTATAGAGCTTTGTTAGCAAATGACACATCTATCTATTATAATCTGACCTACAATGTTTTAAATTTGATTCCTAGATAATAATTTGGAGTACGGCTTCAAGGCTTAAATCCTCAGCGTTCCGTGCTATTGCTCTAATCAATTGAGCTACCAAGTCCTACAATCAATTCGAGTCAATTGGTTAGAGCAACAACATGGAACTCTGTGGATGCCGGTTCAAGTCCTGCCCGAGTCGTATTAAAAAAAAAATTATAATCGATTTTTAATTTATATAATTACATAATGTGCAACAATAACATGTGAGAAATATCAAGTTTTCAATTTAAATGTCTTGCATTCAATACTGTCTATAGTTTACGCGAGTACACATTTAAATAAAACACTTTAACGGTTTAAAACGCGATATATTAGTTAAACTTATTTGAAAATTGTTTTTAACTTCGGCCCGACGTTTCGGATGCTTTGCAGCAGCCGTAGTCACGGGGAGACCACGGCTGCTGCATTCATTCATACACGACATATAAATATGTCTGCCCATTTAGTTCATGACAATTACGTTGCGTTAAAAGTCTAATTATTAGGAAGAAACTTCAGCAAAATTTATTTACGCAAACCTCAATAAACTCTAAACGCGGGATTTAATCCTAAGCTTAAGGATATAAAGTACCAGGCAATCATAAGTCAAGCGGAGGAGGTAACGGGCGCAGTTAGGAACCGCAAATCTCCGTCAGCCACCATCTTGCAGGTAAGCGGCTTAACCAGGCTGCCATATGAGACAAGGAAATTTATTCCGTTTAGGATTAGGATCCTTCACGTTCTTGTATTTTAAAAACCATGTCTAGTTAATGGCTTGTAAGGTAGAGAAAAAAAAATTGTCCGCCGCAAAAATGACTTGTGAAAAATCAAATATATCACTCGGCTATAAAATGGATGGAAAATATACCTTATTAATGATGTTAATACGAGATTTGAATTTCAAAGCGCCAGAGTATTAAAAAATTCAACAAACGGACAAAGCCAGAGTATCTGGTACACTAAAAACTCTTTGACAACAGTAATAGATAGTGTAGGACGGAAACTGTACAATGATACAAAGCCACTGACGGTAATAATTTAGAAAGTTTTAACTAACTAAAAAACTGAAAGTCACGGATAGGGAATAAAACGCACTGCAAAGTTAAACGTACATATTCCCAAAACTGTACTCCCGTTAGGGTTGTCAAAAGTTATACAGTAATTGATAGAAAAGTTTGAGCACGAATTACGTGTTGTTTTTCAAAGTCACTTTCGACATAAAAACACAAATAATGTCATGATGCTAATGGAATAATAGTTTTTCTGAAACCGATATTTTGTACAAAACAAATAATTTGATTTAGTTACATGAAGTACTTTTAAATATTAAAGCACTTTGCACTTTATTATATGGATGGAAATGAAATCTCGGTCTTTATTATTTAGAGTTTTATAAGTGCTAAGCACTGAGAGGCGTAAACATAAAATTAAATATGTATATATTAATTTATCGTTATATATACCCATTTTAATTACATTATTTACAAAAACAAAAATCAATTTTGATTACATTTAAAGTTAATTTTTCATACCAAATAATAACGCAAATGTTGTTAATTTTTTAAATTTCATTTTTTTTATTAAAGAGAACACAGTTTTTATATTTACAAATTAAAAAAACACGCACTTCGCTTTCATCTAGAACTTGATGTTTTTTATTAATTAGAAAAGTTCTCGCGTTAAAACTACTCGGTCGATTAACCTTTAACGCTACTTTGTAAAATTTATGTCAAGAGTCTGACGGTATCCAGTACATTTTTGTACTCCAAAATAAAGAAAGTAAATAAGTACGGAAAAATAGTAACTAGGTGCGTGTGACAACCCCATCTGTATCAGATGCCTTTTCCTGTATTTTCCGTACATTTTTAATATTGGCCTCAACCGGAGCTAGTTGCACGTCATATCCGCGATGACTACTCACCGATTCATGTCGAGATATAAGCAAATATGATTCGCCAACATTTTCACTTTACATTCGCTTCATATCGCTTTAATGAAAGTTCATATTTATTTTTTAAATGAAAAATCTTTCCGGCTCTATATAAGTTGTGCTTGAACGTTACCAGAAGAGATAATTAGTTTAATATTTGAATGAAGAGTATTAAAATCCATCCATACTAATAAATAAGAAAATTTAGTTTTCACAATATAATAACATATAAAGCTGAAGAGTTTGTTGGTTTGTTTGAACGCGCTAATCTCAGGAACTACAAGTTCGAATTGAAAAATTATTTTTGTGTTGCTTAGAGCATTTATTGAGGAAGACCATCCTTACTAATATTATAAATGTGAAAGTAACTTTGTCTGTCTGTCTGTTACTCTTTCACGCCAAAACTACTGAACGGAATTAAATGAAATTTGGTACACATATGGACTTTTTATTGCGAAAAGGGGGTTGTAAGGGGTTAAAAGAAAAAAACGGTTATGTCTATCTTTTAAGATTTACTTTCTAAAACGACGGGAAGGGACGCAGTCGACGTCATGGCTAACAGCTTAAGTTTATAAAGATGACGGGGTTTGCAAAAACTAATTTGGATGCACAAAACAACGATTCTCGCGGACGAAGTCGCTGGCACAGCTAGCGTTTGATATTATCTTAGTATAATCACTGCAATTTTTATAAGAATATACAAGTAGTAATATTCTAAACAGTCTAGTAATAAAAACATTACATTTCTTTTATTATTTATGACATCACTGATTCTTTTTTACATTCTTACCAACAGCAACGTCGTAAAAAAGTGAAATCCCGTTTCCCCCTCGTGGGGCGTGGGGCGAACACATTTCTGTGTCCGTTTCACTGATCCGTTATTTTAACGGGCAATTAGTTGATCAGACTTCTGTGCCCTGCCCGACCGAAACAATTTTATGTTTCCCTGGGATTCGAGCCCAGGACCTCTTGCGCAGAACGCAAGACGTCATGATCTACTTTTTTTATGTAAAAAGTGCAAACAACATTAAACCATCCATAAATTAATTAAATAGTTCTTTTAAGAAAGAATTTAAAGTTTAACTCTACTCAATTCGTTTCTCACAAATTTCCCAAACAAGCAAGTCTTTTTCACGAATACAAAATTTGTGGAATATAATTGGCTCGTACAAATGAATCTTTCAAACTTGTTTAGTAGTAGGCGAAAGTTTCAAACAAGTCTTACCTTATTGAATGTTTAATATCAACCGACTGAGCCCCGCACGAAGTATTCAACCGCAAACTTGCCTCACTTTTAGTTAAACCTCTAATCTATCTAATGTTTCACTAAGCTTAGTTGAAATCTCCCACTATCGTGATAGCGAATTTATATAATAATATTTCTTTCTTCAGGTACAAACCCACAACTTACAAAGATGACATAAAACAATAAAAATTAAAATAATAATAATTTTTACGAATTAGTTTATTTGCGGTTGCTGTCAACGTGCACTTTTGCTCGGTTCCTTAAAATGGGATTGGGATTAAAGTGCTCGAAGAAAGTTTGCACTATGAGATTGGTTGATGTGTTATCGCGCCAAAGTCCGATACCCTTGCCTCAGCGAACATGCTGGACGCACTGCAAAACCTCGGAAGCTCCATTAAACTACGAAATAATAGTATAATTGAATTATTTTTCTTATTTAAAGAACTTTAGATACGTATTTAAAGTATCTATTAGTCTACATTAGTTATAGACTATTTTCACACATTTTTAAGCTAATATATATTTAAATAAAAAACTTTTTAACGATTTAAAACACAAAATGTACTCGTTAAACCCAACCGACCGAAACGTCGAACCATAGTCAAAATAAATTGTAAATATGTTAATGTATTTCGCGTTTGAAACCGTTAAACAGCCGTACTTAATTAATACTTGCCGAAATAAATTATTCTTTCCTACATATTTTTGGATATCTTTAACCATTTTCGCATTTCTTCACTTCTTTTAGTCATAGCGCTATGTTTTATATTTTATATTGCCTTTCTCAATTAATGCTTTAACCATCACAAAAATATTTTTTCAAATCGAACTAGCAGTTCCTGAGAGTAGCGCGTTCAAACATTCAGACAAACAAACAAACTTTTCGGCTATATTTAGCAGTATAGATAGATAGGCGAGAGGAAACATGTATATTGTCAATTGTCAATGTCAGATGTCACGGTCAAACTGTCTCTGCATCCCGCATATTATATTATAAACGGGTTGTTTCTTAGTAATTATTTTTGAAAATCGTATTGAGAAAGAGAAAATATTAGAGTTAAATTCTTGAAAGTTTAAAACAGGATAATCTTGTTTCTATGTTTTATTAATTAACGTCTAACCGAAGGAAAATGAACTCAACATTTTCAACTAAATTAATAACTTAAGCGATGTTGAGTACAAGTTCATTCATTATATTTGCTTATATAGACTTGAAGTTTAAATATATATAAGTACAGAGGTTAGTGTTTAAAAATATCTTAAGTACTGTTTGTCGTTATCGCCAGTAGTACACACTCAAATAAAACACCTTCAACAGTTTAAAACGCGAAATGTACTAGCTAAACTTATTTAAAATTGTTTTAACAACGCCCGACGTTTCGGATGTGATGTGATCATTACTTTTGCAAAGCAGCATAAGTTCGGGTTTTAAACCGTTAAAAGTGTTTTATTTTAAAGTATTCTTTACTTTTATCCCTAAAGCCCTGTTTATTTTTTGATTTGATCCAGTGAAATAATAAAAATGTACATATTAAATGCGTGATAGATAAAAAAGAATGTTGTTTCGTCTTCGATTGTTACGTCCTTATAAAACGTTTCTCTTACATTCTTTTTAGGATAGCGGAGGACAGGCAAGCATAGGGTTTATTTAATAAAAAACCTTGAAAAAGGGCCGTCCCGAACCAAAACCCTGTAGTAATACAGCTTATCAAGGGAACACGATGCGTGTTAAAATGCGCGGGTAGGACACATTTTAGTAAAACACTTTAAGGGTTTAAAACGCGTGACCCGGTGACCGAGGCTGCTGCAGAGCACGAAATATCGAGCCAATGCGTTTTAAACCGTTAAAGTATTTAAATAAAACACTTTAACAGTTTAAAACTCGATATATTAGTTAAACTTATTTGAAAATGATTTTTAACTTTGGCTCGACGTTTCGGATGCTTTGCAGCAGCCTACTCTCTAAAATTTATGTCAACACAGGGCCTGCTATAAACTGAGTATCATTTTATTCTACTGACTAGCAGCACACAACATTATTTTCTACTGTTAATATTAAAGTATGTTTTAGTAATAAGTCTAATATATGTTTTTGTGCGCCTTAGTCACTATTTTTTTTTTCATCTTCTTTCTTCTACTATATATTGTGTCATGAAAATATTATATTTATTTCTATCTACGACTAACAAGTTTCCAGTCCAACGTAAGAAATGCCTGAAACATAACTGCGCGCAATGTATAGTCTACGGAGAAATCCTCAAAGTGGTTCCATTATGCATTTGCACGCAGATTTCACTGCAATTTTCTTGAATACACCCATTTCCTTAAACTTCTACAACTTAAAAAACGTTTTAGCTGGAGCAACGGAGGCTTATTGCGGAAACGTTGTATTGTTTTATGCAAATGTTATCTATTTCAAAACGGTCTCCTAGAAATAGACGAGGCGCGGGAAAATGAAATTTTCATATTTTTTTATGTTTTAAAGCCCAGTTTCAATTCATTGTTTATCACGCTTCCATGTTTCCTGTGAGAAAGGATTTGTAGCTGTACGCATCTTGGATAAGGTTCTTCTTATATTCATATAAAGATACACACAGTTATACAAAATGGCCGCAAAAGTTATATAATTTTGTTTTAGAAAAATATATAATTGCATTGTTTTTGTCCGTTGTTTATGCGATTAGTTAAGTCCTTGATTTCATCTAAATGACTAAAATCATTTATTCACGTAAGGAACTGTACACTTATGAACATCACACCACTTTAAAACTAAGACTCTAAATTTAAATTTACTAGCAACTCCCTAATCAAGGGCGTATAACGAACGAGAAACTGGCAATAAACTCGCCGCCACTCTTTTCATCGCCCAATTTGTAATTACATTTATTTCCTCCTAATATGTAAGTAGTAAATAATAATAATATTGTGTTTATCAGACCATAAATCGATTTGTTAAAATTAATTTAATCTAATGAGTGTTAGTAATAAATGCCAAATAAAGAGATTTATTTTTGTTAAATTTAATTTACAATTTTCACGTACTTTTAGTGCAGTACATTTTTTCCCTGATAGAGCTGGTTCCTATGACTGCCGCATCTGAAACGTTAAGCCGTAGTTAAAATACATTTAAAATGAGTAGACTAATATATTTCGCGTATTAAAACATTAAAAATTAATTAATCACATTTGGGACCTTCAAATGCTTACCTAGGTGTTAAGTGTGTTATTTTATCTATATAGTATGTTTAGCTTTAGTATTTTAGTGTTAATTTCCAGTTTAAATTATTTAGTTGCCTGGAAGAAATCGCCATAGGCGATAAGGCCGCTTTTGCACAAACAAATCTTATTTTGTATTTATACTTCTAAGTATCTATGTTCTTATGTTTATGTTTGTGCAATAAAGAGTATCTTATTATTATTATTAAAAATGTTTTTAGATCGCAGAATTATTGAACTCAGTGGGAAGCGAACCCACGATCCATCAATTATTAGCAATACTCAGCTACCATTAAACGAGCCCGTGAAAAATATATGCTAGATTGTCTAAAAATCGATCGTACATCAATAGACATTCTGTTGGCAAATTCATATCCGCCCTCACGAACCATAATATGTACACGTCCTTTTCCCCAATATTTGCGGCTCGGAGGTCTTTAATGAACGAAATTGAAATGCAAATGTGTGCCTTTTGATATTTGGGAGTGTAATCAACGCAACAATAAGGTAAATATATGAGCTAAGTGTATGTAGGCGAAACGCTTAAGAGCTTCTCTTTAGAGTGTTAAATACTGTCTGTAGTTAACGCGAGTAGTAGTTTAAATAAAATACTTTAACGGTTTAAAACGCGACATATATTAGTTACGGGTACTGCAAGGCAACCGAAATATCGGACTGTATTAAAATAATATTTACATAAGTTCAACCGTTAAAGTTCCTCTGGGCCAAGCCAAGTAGAGCCCAACGCGTGATCTCCAAAGCTTCTAAAAAACCTACTTTTACATTTAAAACTGGTTCTAGATTTTTTTTATAAAAATAAATAAATACTCAAGCTAGATTTCCATTGCTTCGGGATTCGAACCTTCTACTTTGTAATCTGCATTCGAGTCTACGTATTTAGAGATTGGCTTTAACTAATCGATTATTTTTTTGTTTTATTCCGTTCATGTCATTAATAGATGTGATAGGCGAGTTGGTGAGACAATTGTTCTACTTGATCGAAATATTTCTATAAAGGTCTAAACTAGGTTTCAAATTAGAATTTAAGCGAAAGAATGGGTGTGAAAATAAGTCATCAATATTCTGCACAAATATTTAGGTTAACGACTCTTCTAGAGGCCTAACAAATGACCCAATTTGCTGGACTATTCCGGAATTCGCAGTAAAAATTCGTCAATTCAAAAGGCATTAATCCATATTCTATCTTTTTAAGTGACAAGCGTTAGATAAAAACTTTCAAATCAAATATCACATTTATACAAAACCCCTTACATACCAGTATTTTGTGTAACAATATTGTGATAAGTACACTAGAGTATATAATGTTTCAAAAATGTCTCGAAAATTTTTTATTAGTGGCGGGAATAGAACCTATGAACCAAGGTTGTGGTGAAAAATAATTAGCATGGCAATATCTAGGGTTATCATCAAGTGCATTAAATTAAGTATAAGAGTAATGCCTTTCAAACATTGTCTGTAGTTTACGTGAGTAGTACATATTTGAATTAAACACTTTAAAACGCGATATATTAGTTAAACTTATTTGAAAATGACCCGTCTCCCCGTGACCACGGCTGCTGCAAAGCATCCGAAACGTCGGGACGAAGTTAAAAATCATTTTCAAATAAATTTAACTAATATATCGCGTTTTAAACCGTTAAAGTGTTTTATTTAAAAGGTAACTTGTCCGAACGGCCACGGCCCATTGCTATCTATATATACACTCTAACGGTTTAAAACACGATATATTAGTTAAACTTATTTGAAAATATTTTTTAAACCGTTAAAGTGTTTTTTTTAAGGTGTACTACTCGCGTAAAATATTGACATTATCTATAAATATATTAGAACCACGAACCCGTCAAATCTTGGTTTGCGACCATTCTATAATAATATTAAAAAGCAAATTGACTTTTAACCATTCATTCAAGTGAGCTACAAAAGTTCGTTAGTGCAGTTAAGGTTTTTAACAATTAAAAAGTTGATTGTCACGTTCATAATTATGTAAACAAACGAGCAATTCAGAAGCTGAATTATTATTTCTTTTGTTATATGTAATAATTGATCGATGACGACAGACTCAAGTCTGGGAAAGTTCATAATTGTAATAACCTGGTATTATGACTATGTGTACATGTTTATACATGTTAAAACTCTAATTTCATGTAATTCTTTCGGTGGTATCCTAGCAGATTAGCGAAAACCCGAATCTAATTGATCTAAGAAGAATTTACAGCTCATAACCAACGAGTCACGGGTTGCATTTCTACCAAATCCAACGTGTTTGTAAAATCCTTTATTTTCCGGAATATGATGGACTTCGTATGAAGAATCTGGATAATAAATGTGAGGTAGGAATACCGAAATTTCTGACCATGAATGACAGTCCACAGATAAAAGCCCTGAACTATATTAACGGGGTTTCAATTACAGTCTGTGGATCTCCGAATGTCAAAGGTATAAATAAAAAAGAAGGATTTTTTTAGATATCGTATGGCTGGAGTATTTCATTTACAATTTTTATCTTAGCTTAAAAGTTTCCTCGTGTAAAAATAATCAACATTCTCAAATACATATTAGGTTAGGTAAGACATAACATTTTTTGTCGTGACTTACTAAACCCTTACATTTGCGATTATTGTTTCACAAAACGTTTTCAAAAGAAAGCAATATAAGCGGCTTAAATTGAAGCAGAAATGTAAAAAGGCATTTTTCTCAACACGTCCTGCAAATACGAAACTCCATTTGAAAAGTGGGCACGGCTGCGAAAGACATCGTTAATCTTATTGTACACTAAAATAGAAGGAAACTTTTAATGTAGCGAGTGTTATTAAAAACAAACTTTGCTTGTTTCACTGGAAATGCAACCTCATTTTATTTCACTTTGTAAACGCCCGAATGCCAAGAAAATAATAACGCCGTTGTTCCTTACGTATACGTAATGAAAAGCCAATTTGTCGATCGGTTCTCGCTTTTTACACGAGGTAGGCTGATCCTTAGCGCGCGTGTATCATCGCAAGTAATTTCCTTTATATACATTTTATATTGTATTTAATCGTAAAGACAAAGTGATTGAGAAGATGACGTAAATTGTTCCAATGTTAAAACCTTTTGCTTTTATATTTAAACATTTTATGCAATGTACGAAATTGCATTTATTTAATGAACAATAATCAATCAGCAGTATTTTTTAAAATATAAATTGATTCGTAATTTATATTCAGCAATTTAAATGTTGTATTTCTTAATTCACTATCTTAAGACTATATCGTAATAGTAACATTTATTGGCATGCTAAATACTACGCATAGAAAAAAAACATTTAATAGTAAGTAGTTAATACTGTAGACGAGTGTGATATAGAACAAAATCAATGAAAGAAGTAGTGACTGAAGTTTACGCAATTATTTTTCATTTAATTATAAAAATAGGTAAAAAAACTTTTAAAGTTAAACGGTTTTATGTTAAAGATACATACCAACGTCGAAGTTAAATGTACTACTAACACAAAATTCATATAGATAAGTTGGGACTTATAAACGGTAGCTCATAGATTGGCTAGAATAAGGAACCCTGACGATGCCGTTGTCAAGTCCTAACGACGAATCGAAACATTTTCTATCGCACATTTATTTTCGATTTTTTAAATTACGTAGTTCCATTGGTAGTGCAGCAACATGTAAAAAATAAAATACTGTCTATAGTTCGCGAGTAGTACAAGTTCAATAAAACCTTTAACGGTCTAAAAGCGTTTTTTAAACTTATTTTCGAAAATTTTTTTAAATATATAGTGCCTTTTATGTGCAATAACATGTAAAAAATAATAAAGTTTTCAAACGTTTTACTTATTATTCATTTATTGAACGTCAGGCCGTAGTTAAAATAAATTAAGCATAAGTTATATATTCACATTTTAGCGTCACAAAATTTATAATAAAAATTATTATTAAAAACTAATTCCTTTAAATAAAACACTTTAACGGTTTAAAACGCGACATATTTCAGTTAAACTTGTTTTAAAATTATTAACTACGGCCCTTGACTTTCCCCGTGACCACGGCTGCCGTGCAAACTTTCCGCCGTGGGCCGTATTTAAAAATATTTGAAACAAGTTTCAATAAATTATATCAGTTTTAAACCGTTAAAGTGTTTTATTTAAATGTGTACTACTCCGTAAACTAGCCAGTGTTATAATATTTGGCGAGTTCTGTATGTTGTACTAAGAACAACAGACTAAACCATTCCAAGCGGTGGAAACTGCTTAACCTAAGGACGATTCAAATTTCAAATGGCTGCCAGTTTTCATTTTGCTTACCATTCATTTATCTTATCTTTGAATGTTAAACTTTATTGTACTGTGTCTAGACGAAATGATCAATAAAAACTTTAGGAGCTATTCAAACTTCCTGTCAGACGTCGTACAAGTAAATGAGGACATTTTTGAATACACTTCTAGAGGCGTCGAGGTTTTAAAACTTAAACCACCTTTGAAAATAAAACGAATAAAGTAAATTGAAAAAGCTGAGTGGACGAATCGGTGGTTCTTTGTCGAAAAATGTTTTGTTATTAAATGCTAAAATATAATTGTTTCTTTGTTTTGCATTCATGAAAAAAATAGAAATCAAAATAAATGTAATTCTTCCATTTTTTTTTCGTTATTTAAAGCACAGTTTAATCCATTGCATTTTCAATCTGTAGTACTTACGTCCTTAAATAGATTTATATTGAAAAAAAAATTACGACACAGGCGGGGCTTGAACTGGCACCTTCCGCTTTCCGTCCGCTGTAACCAATTAAAAAGTCTCTTTGTTTAGTATTTTTTACAATACATTAATACATAGTAATTTGATAACATTTTTAATTACAAATATAACCTGTCAAAAACGTAATCCATAAGTGAATTTAAACAGGTTTAAAATTTCGAAAGCAAAGTCGCGGGAAAACTAACTATATAATATAAATAAAAGGTGCATGTAACCACATATATAGTACTTACACCTGTATAATGATACAACGTCGGTCATTAAAGTAATGACTCTTACGAACCCTGCCCGAAAGAGAAAATGTATCTATGAAAGGTCGTAAGGCTGTGTTTATAAGGATAATTATGTTTGAAAACTTTATTTTTCACATATTGCTATACATGGTAACACTACATAAATTAGAAATCTATTTAGATTAAATAAAAATACGACACGGACTGGACTTAAATTGGCACCTCAATAAGTAAGTTTAAAGGTTGAAATTAGTTCAATCGGTTGAAAAAATTTGACGATGACTAGAGCTCGGTGGCTTAATTGATTGGAGCAGCAACACGGAACCCTCATATCATTTATATTTAGATCATTATCGTTGTATTCCAATTGTTCTACGGATAGGCAAAAGTTTAAATTAAAAAAAAGAGACATTCTTAGTGAAAATTCAATTTGTAAGTTATGGTAAAGAGAGATTTATATGTCCATTATTCTAATATATTTATAAATTTACATAGAAGTTGTAGTGATCACTTGCTGAATATTTTAAATGAAACACTATATTGGATTATATTATACATTAGTTAGACTTGTTTTCAAATCATTAAAGTCGAGATCACCCTTTTAACGTTGTCTCCCGTGTTCACCCTAATGTTATATTTTTCTATTAACAGAGATAGGAAACTTTATTATTTTTTTATACATGTTATTGCACTATATATACCAGCACGGAACGCTGACGATGCCGGTTCAAGTCCTGCCCGAGTCGAAATTTTTTTTTCAATTTATTTTCGATTTTTAAACAGAGACAGTTTAATAAATTGAGTAAGGCTTTCACGGCCATCGATCAGCATATTATTGTCTTTCGGGCTGTTCGGCCGATGTGAGCGAGAAGAGGTTCTCGACGTTTCGCCATCACGTGTGGACGGCATCTTCAGGAGATGTTGACTCCTCGATTGCTCGAAGGATATATTCTTGGCGAAACGTCGAGAACCTCTTCTCGCTCACATCGGCCGAACAGCCCGAAAGACAGTAATATGAGAGACAGTTTAATATATTTTTGTAAGCATTATGGTTGCCATTAAGAATCGCCCTTTGCCCTGATTAACTGATAAACATTAAAAGGCTGCAATTCGTTACAATTTTGGGAGATATTTTCGTACCTTCCTTTATTTAATGGTTACATTCCCTCAAGTGTAAAATAAAGTGATTGTATTTTAGAGATTAGGGATATAATTTACAGGTATACATACTGGCATTTATTATGTCTACTAGTAGTTGTGTATTATAGTATTGGTGCACTTAATCATGTCTTTATATTCAATGACATATAGGTGGCGCTAACTTCACACTTCCCTATGTTTATCTTTTATACAATATAAATATATGGCTCTTAACTATTTCACAGTGATTGACAGATAAACAAACAGTATATACACTTCTTTCTTAGCACGTAAGCCTGTCTTATATCAACGCTAAATCAATCAACAGCGACAATAAAAATCTATTAAATTAGATAACTAGACATCACAAAATTCAACTAAAAACTCAATGCAATATATTTTAAATTTACTACCATTTCTCCAATGGCGTAGAGGGCGCGGGGAGAAAATTGACAACAAACGCTGCGTTCTGCCACCCTTTTTAACGCCTAGACAAGTACCGCTCACAAACTAAAAGTATAATAGCAACATGCAAGCAATGTAATTTATTAATTAAAACTCGATTATAAGTTGTAAAATTTACGACACGGACAGGTAATAAACCGACATCCTCAGGGGCAGTCACAGAGTAACGCACAGATATCAGAATTTATCATTTTTATTTAGGGGGCGGTATGTCGAATAGCGGTATGGTGGAATATTGAAACTCCGTCCACAGACGAAAAATCCGTAAAGTTAATCGAGTGTCGGTTTGAATCCCTGGATTTCAGAATATCCAAAGCCAAAATAGCGCTTTTCTTTATATGTTATATTACTGGGGTATAAGTGAACGACATGCTTGTCTGTCCTTTATTATAAAAAAGTTAATTTATCAATTTAATTCAGAATCACTACAGATTATAAATACAATCTATTCAATCTGTGAGATTTGAAGTTTAAATTCACCGTTACCGCAGTATAAGCCACTTCCCAATTCCCCTCGAGACTAACTAAACTCACTAACTAAAGCGATCTAAATGTGCAGAGATATGAAACGTTTAAATTAATATAGGTAGACCGTAGAGCGCGCTACACGAACCTATTTTGCCGAACACAGCTCGCAAACTCAGCAGCTTGTTAGATTTACAGAGACAAGGCGTTTGAATTCAGTTCGCAATTCGACTGTATTGTTGTAGTGAAACGGGTAACCTGTTATTGTTACCTCAATAGATACTGATGAGAACGACAATGGTGAGCTTAGAAAAGCTGGAGCTACCATTCCTGATACCAAATTCTATACTAATATATAAAGTTGAAAAGTTTGTTTGTTTGATCGCGCTAATCACGGGAATTACGGGTTCGAATTGAAACATTATTTTTGTGTTGCGTAGAGTATAAGGCAGGCTATAAAAACGGCTCCCGAGTGACTGGACGCTACCGATGACGACGATGACCGACGATGTCGTGAGGAACAGCTTAATTTTATAAAGATGAAGAGACGGATTAAAAAACAAATTCTAGATAACTATTCTACAATTTTTATAGTATAATAGTTGTTTTATAAAATTAAAAGCAATATCATAGCGAAAATATTTTATAAAATTTTATCCCAAAAACTTTAGAATTTGTGTTGAAACTGTCCGCCAATGAATTTTCCATGTGTTTCAGAATGGAATTTCACTAGAGATAGCTCTCCGATCTATTTATTCGTACGGACAGTTTGAAAAACGTAAACGGATACATTCGTTTCGCGTCCAGCGCAACAAAAAACCCGCAAAAAGAGATCTTGACATTTTGACGTCCGTTTGCAAAGTGTCGCATACACAAAACGAAGACCACGTGAATCGTTTTACAAACGATACGCGATAGTTTTGTTTCGCCCATACATCACTGTAAGTGTACGTCCATTGTGATAGCGAGGTGACTAAGACCTGTCGGGGGGCGCCAAGATTCGTTTAGTGGCCACAGGATCGGCGAGTACTTAAGAATGCGCAGTATTAGACTTATAGACCAATACAGGAATACAGACGTGCGCACGCAACAATCAAGAGTGTTCGGTGTCCTATTAGACCAATGTAGACAAACTTATCATGTGGGCTTTTTGTCTATTTCTTTTTCTTTATATTTTGTAAATGACAAAGATACGTTATAAAAGAAAAGCTTATTAAAAATATGACTACTTAATTACAAACTATTGAGAAAAATATGAACGCGTTCTGCATTAGCTTTTAGTTCAATACTCATTGAACGCCATTTTGTTTATCGTTATATATTTTAGTTTATTATTGAAATTACTTACAAAATGGTTATAAAACATTTAATTAAAAAAAGAACCAAAGTAATTGTTTTAGAAAATGTCTAACAAAACAGGCAAAAAATAAATGTCGGAACGCCACGCTAGTCGCTACGCATGAACTGTCGACAAACGCTTATAAGGCGCATTTGTAGTGATTCATCTCGCGAAACGATTCTAAATCCGTTGTATTCGTAAGGCGAGAGACAACGCGTGACTGTGCGGATTCTTACATCAATTTCTCATTATACAAAAAAATATTATAAACACTTCTACATGTATGTATAAATCTAGCTATGCCAGCGACTTCGTCCGCGTAGAATAAAATTTGTTTATGCACCGCACCGTCTTTATAAATTATATACGACGACGTCCCGTCGTTGTTGCAAGTTAATTCTTAAACGATAGACATATACTGTCGTAGATTTTTTTTACAACCTTTAAAAAGGAATCATTCTTTATTTTTGGGTATCTTAAAACAATTTCGCAGCGCACGCGACGCCTCGAAAGACTGCACAACAGCGCAAAACTACCCGTTTTTTAAATACTGTCTATAGTTTACGCAAGTAGTACACATTTAAATAAAACACTTTAACGGTTTAAAACGCGATATATTAGTTAAACTTATTTGAAAAGATTTTTAACTCGGCCCGACGCTTCGAAAGACTGCATCCCAAATCAATTTCAAATAAGTTTTTTTACCCGTTTTTTTCCAAATCTCCCACTATTTCTTCGTTCCTTGCCTAAAGCCTTTCTCGATGCTCTAAACAACTCAATAATATTTTTTCAATTTTAATCACTAGTTCCTCAGATTACCGCATTATATGTTTTACTAACTATAAAATATCCTCTGTCGAATTATTTTTTGACCCAATTCATAACAAGGTTTATAGGTCAACATTTCATTGAATAACATTAAAAGTATATTTAAAGTGACAAATGATAATCTTTTTTATCCTTAATTAGTATGGATGGGAGAATTATTAACTAGTATAGCTGTCATACAAATCATCGTAATTTTTACGTTGTTAATTACATTATAAAAATGTTCTACTACAATAAGTTTCTAGAGACAATCTGAAACATATTAAACTTCATGTGCAAAATCTGCATATTACATGACCATTGTTGGGTTCACTGACCACCATCCACAGAAAAAAAAGCAGTTAACTTTAATCGCGTTGCCGATTCAGCCTATGCAACATTAGGCCAACATCGCATTATCGAATCTTCTTCATCATGCGTCTACGCACTACGAAAACGTATAAACTTATTATAGTTTTAGTATTTACACCTTCAAGGTTTCTTGGAAGAAATCGCTTTCAGCGATAAGGCTGACGTTTTTAGCTAAATTTTTTTTTGCAATTTTCTTCAAAATAAATCATATATCTGTACTGTAATATTCTGGTGGTAACAATAAAGTATTTGATTTTTTTTTATTTTGTAAACTCTTATTTCGTACCATTAAGTAGACTCTATGCTTGTCCATTCTCCTCTATCATACAAAAATTCTTGTCATTGGCCTTCCTTAACATATACCCTTGGTACGCAGCTGGCATCGAAGCTGTTTGGTAAAAAAACACGTTTTTAAACCGAATAAAATTCTCAGTACCAGCAACTGCACAATTACAGTCACAATTCAGTGATTGCACTACTTTTGCACATATAAAATGTTTAAAAAGCCACATAAACGTTCATATAGAGGCCTTTGGGGATTGCATATCGCTATCCCACTTTACGCAAGTGGACTCAAAACTTTCAACTGCAAACGACCCGCAGATGGTATTAGGGCGGTTACAGATGGACAAAAAAATATATTTATACAAATATTGTCGCAATCTATTGGTGTCTCACTGTTGGGCATAGATTTCCTCTTATAAGAGAGAGGGTGTAGGGGTTACGACGAGCTATGTAACCTATTTCAAAACTCAGACTTTACCAAAAAGTTGAAAATACTGAAACACCATTTCGCACAACCGAAATAAAAAAACTCGCTAAAGAGCAAATCAGTCTGACTATTTATGAAATAGATATTTTATGTTAAACATTTTGACGGCTATATATATTGGTTAAACTTATATTATTTTACCTACGGCCCGACGTTTCGGATGTTTTGCAGCAGTGGTGGTCACGTGGAGACGTAGTTGGTAACAGATGGAAGGTGTTCCTAATGTCAAAGTAGTAACTGCTATGCCAGCGCCATCTGTGCTATTGTAGTTGGTATTTGGTACATCGCGTTTTATACGGTTAAAGTGTTTTATTTGAATGTGTACTACTCGCACAACAATATATAGGTATTTTAACATTGTGTACACCCCTTTATTATATAAAAGCACTTCGGGCGCCTGCAATAGAATAACACGCATCACTTTATGCAAAATTTCGGTTCAATGACAGAGTTTGTTTAGGAAAGTTACACTGTGGACAAAGCTTTAGGTCAAGTACATATTTTATCTACGAAAACCGGAGTGAAGCGGATTACTCGCTATTGTAACTTGGATAAGGGTTTAATCTAGTAGAATTATTTAATACTCGGAAACACGGGTACAACAAGCTTTGAATTTTACAAATTGCACCATATTTCAGTATTTACTGATGCAATATTGTATGAATGTTCAAGAATAAAGAGTTCCCACTTAGGTATTTCCAAAATGTATTATGATAACTGAAGCAGTTATGGCATAAAAGAATGACAAACAAACTTTAAGTCCAGCATATCATTGTTGACTGCTCGAAGAATTAAATTAATTAATTCTTCAAGCAATCGAGGAGTTAAAATCTGATGATGATGCCGTCCGCACTTGATGGCGAAACGTCGAGACATCTTCTCGCTCACGTCGACCAAACAGCCCGAAAGACAATGATATGCTGAACGATGGCCATGAAAGCCTTACACATTTTATTAGACTCTCAGTCCATTATAATAATATTTAAAACAAGAATTATATCAGTTAACGTGTTTTTAATTTATTATAACTATGCATGGTCACGGGGGAAACACTGAGGCTGAGAGCATCTTAATCGTCGGGCCGCAGTTAGATTAAAATTACCTTAATATATTTTGCGTTTCACACCGTTGAAAGTGTTTTACTTGAACGGGAAGGATTATAAGAAGGAAAACAATGAAGTGACTTAAAACTCTTTAGTTTGGAAATCTAGATATTACGAGTAGATGGGTGGTAGGAATATCAAAGTTCGGTCCGGTTTACGAACAAGCGTCTACTAATAACAAAGCCGTCAAGTTTAGTCGCGTCTCGGTTTCAGTCTGTGGATTTCCGAATATCCAAAGCCAAAATAGGTGACGCATTTTTAATCAAAATATATTCTTGATATAGATTTCAATTAGTTTTCGACGTAAATTTTAACAGCCTCATTAAAAGCCATTTACAAGAACGAACACCTCTCCTTCAATTTACGAAAATATTTAAACGCAATAACTGTTAACTGAAACCTGTCTAAATAAATAATTTTGTCAGCGAACGAGAATAAACGCGTCTGTGAAAACCTAATAAATGACGAAACGCGGTTTTTTCGTGTCAAAGCGTGTACAATTTATTACGATGTTGGAAAAATGGGCTTTGAGGCGTCGTTTTCGACTTAGAATTAATTGAACCAATGAATAAATTATTTGGATAAGACTATTCAAGCATTTCGTCTCGCCTGACACGTTTTTAAATTCATGCTAATATTGAAAAGTTGAAGTTTGTTTGTTTATTACGCGCTAATCTCAAGAACTAATGGATCGAATTGAAAAAAATATTTTTGTGTTAGAGCATTTATCGAGAAAGGCTATATCACATCGCGATGTGACTTATAGGAGTGAAGAAACAGCGGAAAATGTGGAAGAAATGGGGAAAATTATTCTTCTAAGAGGGTTTCCAATCCGTACGCTGCGAAAACAGTTCAATATACTCATAAAATATTTATGCAAGAATTATTCATCTTTAAAGAATCTAAAAAAAATTTTCCACGACACTGTATATCTATCTTTTATAATTAACTTGCAAGAATGATGGGACCGACGTCGTGAGTAGCAGCTTAAATTCAGAAAGATAATGAGGAGCATGTTTGCAAAAACAAATTTGGATGTCTGGAAATAACTATTCTATGCGGACGAAGTCGCTGACGCAGCTAATATATTTATGTATTGTAACTTAAAAAAATAACATTACCAACTTTTTAAAGTCTAAAAATACCACAAATTGGGAACGCTGCTTACAAACGTTGGAATCATCAAAGACAATTTCTATTGAACGGCAATTCTAAGGAATGCTTTGACAACAAACATCGCATAAAATATTGTCTCTACGCTGTCTGTATTTCTTCAATCTTGTTATGTATGCATTCTCTGTTGGACGACATTACGAGCTACTGTGGCCACGCGTTAATTTATTTGTTAAGTAATATTTTAAGGATAGTCAGTAGTTTACGCGAGTAGTACACGGTTAATTAAAACGGGTTAAAACGCGAGATCTTTTCAGTTAAACTTATTTTAAAATCATTTCTAATATATATCGCTTTTCAAATCGTCGAAGTTTTATTTAATTAACATTTCTTATCTTAAGAACCAATACACACAAGCGCCTTTATAATAAGTTCACCTCTTTCAGTCCACAACAGTTTTTTATTTAAAATGCTAATTTAATAGTTTTAGATAATAATATAATTCTATGCATTTAAATTAGTTTAAAACACGTTTTAACTTAACTTAGCTGTTACTATTATCATTCATAATATTTTCTTAACCAGCTGTGTACTGACTCGGCATAGGTGTTGCCACTTTTTTGACAAGAAATCCAGTCTTCTATATCTACGAGGTTTTAGAAATACTACACTAAAATACATTAAATGGACTGTCGAGGCAGGGTAGCTGAAATTTGTAGAGCTGATCACTGGTTCGTTTCCAAGCAATCCGCCCATGTCATAATTGTGTAAAACCAAATCATTTTCAAATATTCTTTTTTTACACTTACATATCTTATTACTGTTAAAATCATGGTCACCCTACATCTGACCGTGTTCAATTTCCGATGTCATACATCTCGGAGCTGAGTCTATTCAGGCTTCATATAGCCCCTGCCGGGAATTAAACCCCGTTACCCCGTCCTCTGCCCAATGGTCGTGTAATATTCAAATGAACAATAATTTATTAGGAGAACAACACTCAATAAAGAAGATCCTGTAGATGTATAAAATATAAAATACTTTTCGCGTTTTAAACCGTTAAAGTGTTTTATTTAAATGTGTACTACTCGCGTAAACTATAGACAGTATTTTATATAATAATATACTTGATACATGTTGTTGCGTATGATGGCATTATATTCAAGTCCTGTCCGTGACGTATTTTCTTGTTATCTTAAATAAATTTCCAATGTATATACGTTACGATAATGTAATTTCCTTTATATGTTTGGGATTTATTTTTTATAGATTATTGTCTGTAATTATGCGAGTAATTCATTAATGAACACACTTTTCACAGTTTGTCAATGCGAACTCTCCATAATTGTCCCCATTAGTAACAACCCTAACTGACTACTAAAATTATTAGTGTAACTAGTAGATTTCGTATCTTAAAGCGTTAACTTTAAATCTACCAAAACATGTCTGTATAGAATTATAAACCAAAAATATATTAACGCGCAAAAATAGTTAAACAGCATTAACAGATTAGAACCAGTTAGCAGCAGCAGTATAAGAACGAATTTGAGTTAACTCACTTCTATTTTTTTTCTATCTGCTGGCTACTTACAAATGAGAAACTAAACAGCGACTTGAAACTAAGCTTAAAATAGATCCAATTCAACGACACAGAAATAAATGCACATCGCATGTCAAGCTCTAGTAAGCGTGAAGTCGTCTACACTCGACTTTTAATATTAAAGCTTTAATATTCTTTTTATTCTTGTTGAAATTGCCAGTTAATATAAAATGACATTGCCATATATTCTATACTCGCTGTAGACGTCGTCCGCGTAAAATGGTTATTTTGGAAATGAAAATTTTGTTAAAATAAACTTTAGTTTACTTTATCTTCAGTCTCGTCGGGCCGAAGTTAAAAATAATTTTCAAATAAGTTTAACTAATATATCGCGTTTTAAACCGTTAAAGTGTTTTATTTAAATGTGTACTACTCGCGTAACCTAAAGACAGTATTTAATTAAAATTTGTTTTTGCAAACCTCCTGTTGATCTCTATAAATAAGGCTGAACTATGACGTCGTCCGCGGCCCGTCGTTATTTTTACATAGAGAGACATTTTTTTTAAAACATTTAAAGACGAGTCATTCCTTTGAATATATTTTTTGGGTATCTTGAACCGTTTTCGCAGCGTACGCATCGGGAACCCACAGAGATGAATAATTTTTCTTCGCTTCTATTAGTCACACTTTCTCAAAAAATGTTCTAACCAACACAAAAATATTTTTTTCTATTCGAACCAGTAGTTCCTGAGATAAACGCGTTCAAACAAAATCTACAGCTTATATATTAATATAAATAGATAGATAAACACCCTTTCTGAGAATTTTATATAATTTTAAAAATTTAAAACAAAATAAACTTAATAGTGTTTTAATCGTCAACTTCTTTTCGAATTTTGCTCAACTATTTCTAAGAAGCAGGATTTTTACTTGATAGAAGGTAAAATTCTCCAGTCAAAAGACTAGAGCTCTAGGTTCCTCTACCTCGACCGAAAAAGCATTTTAAAATTATACATACATAAATTTCCACGAAATAAAACTGGTACGTCACCAGGTCCAGTGAAAAGTTACCAGAAGGTTAGTGTATTCATAGAAATGTTTCAAACGAAACGGTACACAAAAGTTTATTCCACGAAATAGGGCTCCCATCGTCTATTTACACTTTATGAGTCGAATAAAAATGCGTAAACATTATTCCGAACTCTGGAAACATAAATATGAATTTATGTGTACGAAATAAACCTTTCAATCAAATACTGACACGGAGGAAGTGTCGAAGTAAAAAATTATACGTTAGGCCTTAATATGTGGAAAATTGACGAAAACCTAAAAGTGCTGCTAATGATCAAATAACAGCAAAGTGAACAACTCTTAAAAAAAATAAACACTTTAACGGTTTAAAACGCGATATAATAGTTAAACTTATTTGTAATGATTTTTAGCTTCGGTCCGACGTTTCGGATGCTTTGCAGCAGCCGTGGTCACGGAGAGACAACTCTTACTAACAAAAATCACCGATACCAAACCATAAACAAAAACAACTTGTTATTTCCCCAAGCGCGAAGTAATTACGGTAAAATGGTGTAAGATTTAAGAGATGATCTATATAATAAGTTACCTATTCGTATAAAAAATGCCTAGTCACTTTACATCTTCAAAAACTTTTTAAAATTGAATATTTATAATAATATGATTATTTATGCATTATTTTTACATTTAATATTATCGTTTGTTATATTACAGTTAGTAAAGAAAAAAAAAAAAAAAAAAAAAAAAAAAAAAAAAAAAAAAAAAAAAAATTTTCCCCCCCAAAACACCCCCGCAAAAAAACCAAAAAAAAAAAGGGCAAAAAAAATTTTAAAAAAAAAAAAAAAAAAAAAAGAAAGAAAATATCTACATTCTTAGAATAAATAAACCGGAATATGACCAAATACGAATGGCAATAAAAATCTTAATTTAAATTTGGAATAAAATTCGTAAAAAAAAAAAAAAAAAAAAAAAAAAAAAATTTTTTTTTTTTTTTTTTTTTTTTTTTTTTTTTTTTTTTTTTTTTTTTTTTTTTTTTTTTTTTTTTTTTTTTTTTTTTTTTTTTTTTTTTTTTTTTTTTTTTTTTTTTTTTTTTTTTTTTTTTTTTTTTTTTTTTAATTTTTTTTTTTTTAAAAAATTTTTTGGGCCCCTTCCTTTTCCCCCCCCCCTCCGTATACACTAACACAAGACATTCCAAAATTCCACGACTCTATGTTATATTATCCATATAAATTATTCAACCGTAAGTCATTACACGGGCATGTTGTTTTAGCGAAGCCACAATTTTCTACATTGTTGACTAATTCAGAGTAATTAGAAACTTTATCAAATAACTGCCTACATAAGGGATGAATTCGGTCGCTTTAATTTTTAATAACTCGCGCCAAAGTTGAAAACAGCTGCCGAAATGAGCAAGTTTGTTGTAATGTTCACTTCAATATTTTCATGATTATTTTATCCACGTGTATAAACCTCTGTAGCTAAATGGTTCAACGCGTTACTTTATTTTCGATGGAGCAATGTAAGGCTAATAATAGCGGGTCGTGGCTTCGATCCCCACCAGGTCCAACTAAAACAAGTTGGACGTCGTCTGGAAATCTGTATAATAAATAAGTGGTTTTGTAATCTGTCGACGGTGAGTCCACAGATTGCAAAGCCGTGAAGATTATTCGCGTTTCCGTTTCACTCTGTGGATTTCCGAATATCCAACGCCAAAATAAATTGACAATTGTATAGATTTGGGGGTTCCACTATGATGAGAATGAGAAAACATGAATTCGATCGTTCAATGCGAGAATCATGGATCCTGGGGAAACAATAAATTTCGGTCAGGCAGAGCACAGAAATCTGCTGAATTATTGCCGAACAAATTGCGTGTAAATAAGATCGATCAGTGAAACGGGAACAGAGATGTGTTCGTCCCATGCCCCACAGGGGAAACGGGATTTCTTTATCTCATTTCATTTTTCGACACAGAAAAATTTTAAAAATCGAAAAGGAATTTGTTTTTCTTTCGTCTGAGTTACTATGATCAAATTAATCAATCCTTTTATAATTTTAGCATTCAATCACTTTTTAAATATGTATATTGTAGTGCTTATCATTATTTTTCGAGCTGTCTCTCACCTTTTCTCGCTCACGTCGGCCAATCAGCCCGAAAAACAATAATAAGCTGAAACATAGCCGTGATAGCCTTACACAATTTATATGTAGTAATTAAGAATAATTATATAGCTACTGGAAAATATTTCTCGGTGAAAATTACTTACTAACCGTTTGAATTATTATTTAAATTCAAACATTTAAAAAAACTCGTTTATCTGTTTAAAATTCAAATTTTATGTTAGTTAGAAATGTATAATGTATTTTTTATATTAAATTAAAGTTAAACATTAAAGCGATTAGACTTAGCACGCATAGGAAAATCCTATGCGTGCGAAATTACCAGGCATTATATAAAACAAGATAAAAAGAAATTTAACATACAAAATCACAGTTTAAGCTGTCGTCCCTTTGCTCGAAAAACGTTTTACGTGTAAAATGCATTCGTATTACTTGCCGAGGCAGGATTTTAAAAGTAAAATACAGAGAACTGCTACACAAAGAAGTGAAACGGTTTTTGTGAACTGTTTGCTTTAAGCTGAAAACTCGCTCGAAAACATGCATCGAGAAAAAATAGACGGGTCTAGTTCTGCTCGATGTTCGTCTATGAAGACTATGTTAGTCTAATGTTATGAAAATGTACCAACCTATATTAGCGAGGCATGGAGTTCGATTTCGGTCGAGTGACAAAATGTTTGCGTACATAACATGACTTATGTTATTGTAAGTGACATTTCCTCTTTTAATAGTTTAGCGAAGGTCAGTATCTTGAAGGAAGGTGAAATACTCCAACCATATATGTAACATCTAACCAGTGCGTTGTCGACCTATTTTAACTTTGGATATTCGCAACTGCCCAGACTGAAACCGAAACGCGATTAGCTTTACGTCTACAGTTGAAAAAGCCTCGTGACCCCGACGTAGTTTCGATAGACCTACCTTCTTTTTCAGATTTACAGACAAAGTTGGACTTGGTTGAAATGTTTGGACCCGGTGGGAATCGAAGCCATGTCTCATTGGTTATTAGCGATACATTCCTACATATAAGACAAACAATCCTGAAAACAGACAAGTAGTTAAACTTTGTTCTATAAAAAAAAATATTTTAGGCAATAATATGTTTTTTTTTGTATATTAATATTATCTATCTTTATTTTTTTGTATATTAATATTTACATATTACATACACAATCGCTATTTTCAGTTCATTACTCTAATAATCCTGCATACACAAGAGAGGCAATTTCAGCCGATTAAGTACAACCTCTGTGAATCTACAGAGTTTTCCGACCTCCCTGTAGGGCTGACAATTTATGTAAATTATTTGTAATTTGCAAATTTAATCTTGCATAATATATTCACCTTTAATTGATTTATATCTAAATAAAAAATTAAATATTTTCAGTTTTAGGGAGGATTTGACTGTATAAAAGTGATTTTTATAAAAGTTAAATTAAGAGATATATATTTGGCATAACTTTAATTTATTTTATCAACGGCTGAACGTTTCGAATGCTTAGTTGCAGAGCTGTGTTACGGGGAGACCAAGGCGTAGTTCCACTACGGAGTTGTAATAAATTACAATTTATTTCACTTTTTAAACCGTTGAAAGTGTTTTATTTAAATGTGTTAATTTTATTTAACAACATAATATTTGAATTGTACAAAAATTCAAAAGTAGAAGTAGCTTCGTTACAAGGACTTTCGTCTTAAAATCTTCCCCAGCCCAGCACAGGTCAGACACATTTGTTTGTCTCCTAATAGATTATCTTTAAGCAAATAGATGAACTCATATTCTATGAACTAATTTATTTCAGTTTTTGTGTTTTTATTTATTGAAAAGTGGCAGCCCTGCGATCCAACTACCCTCCAATATAATCGCTGAAAAGTTCGTCGATAGCCGAAAAAATAGCCCGAACCTTGATCGGGCGGGCCCTTCGTAATTTGGTAAAGCTCAATGGATGTATTAAGAAGGAAAGTTGCAAAACTTCACCGAATATCGCTGACTTTAAGCTCAAAAGTTACAGTTTTATTTTTTCCGCAGCTACCCTCGTCCTACTTGTTTTACACTAGAGGCGTTGCGCAGTGTTACTCGCTTAATATATTTTTTTTCTACCTTCCGTTTATATTTATTATTAGATTGGATCTAGGAACAATTGAGACGCCATATAGATAATTTTTTTTTTTAATTAAAAAACTGTCTAGAAAAAAAAAATAGACGACACGATCAGGACTTGACCCGGCATCCACAGCGTTCCGTGGTGCTGCTCTGACGGTAGCTCAATTGCTCAGAGCATGGAATACCGTGGATGCCGCTTCAAGACCCACTCGGGCAGAAAGTTTTTTTAAATATAAAAAATGTGTGATTTTACAATGCCATCATGTGAAAAATATTAAGTTTTTAATACAAATACGCTTTTACACCATTTTCGAATTACAACTTTGGAGCGACTTGTCGTAATTCATCATAAAATAATACAGATTTTAGTTCTTGTCTATTGAATTTGAGCTACGCTTTTATGTGTGTCCCGACAACCCATTTTATATGTACGGATTTATTGTTAGGTTAGAATATGGAAATCGGGGGATTCAAATTGTGCATACTCTATAGATAACATTAACATAAACCTTGTTTAGTTTAAGGATAGTATACAAACGGTGGGGCACATGGCTCGTGAGTTATTCTAAGCTTTTTCTAACATTACACTTCTATATATATAACATTGTCTTTTTTTATCATTAAAAAGAGAATATTATATATATAGGTGGATAGTGAGCCGGACGGAATTTCGATATTTCTACCATCCATTTAATATCTAGATTTCCAGAACGCGATTGGACTCGGCTCTGCTTTTGAGAGAATTTTACTTTGTTCATTCTCCCAGAAAAATATATTTTATTTTATTTATACCATAAGTATTTCCGTAAACAACTGAATTATTATTATTTAATTCGTATAAATTACTAAACTGACATAAATAATTGAACACAGTATATAAAACAATTGTAAAGACTGAGTACTACTAGTAAAGCGGTAATACAATGTACCAAACTTTTTAAAATAATAGGATAAAGCTCAAATTCCAATATGAACTCATTTTAATTATCTACACTCGTTTGAATCCCGGTTTAATAGCATCATTATTAAAAAGTACCTAGGATCAATTTCGTTGCAATAAAATTTTCATCAAACATCAATATTTCCATTTATTTTGCTGAATGTATTTGAATATATGATCGCGGACAGAGCAGCATTTTTAATTAATAATACTATAATTAATTATTAATATTTCTGCGGTTATCTCATGTCAATAACAATTAATAATGTAAAAAAATGTTTACTAGTAAAATTACATTTGGCTGGTGATTGAGTTCTGCAGATCCATAAATTGATAAAAAATGCTAAATCTCGTTTTACCTAAATTCTTAATTACAAAAAAGCCTTGATTGATTAAAACTATTTAACTGTCTTTAACAGTATTTGATTTAAATTTAAGTTAAATTTAAAATGTTACATGACACGGATAGGAATTGAACCCATAGATTTGTGTGGAGACGCTATGATCTTTTTTGTTAGAAATTTTACGTAACTAATTTTTTTTCCGTTTTCATTTTTTTTTTATAAGTTTATTAAGAAGTAAGTTTTGCAGTTGTTGGACGTTGTCTAGTTTACTTTACACTTTTCTTTCAAGTCTGGATGCCTGGAAGAGATCGCTTATTGCGATAAGGCCGCCCGATGCACTCTTTAGTTGTAAAGTATATTTTAGGTACCAAAGTGTGAAAGTTTAATTATTTCATATCAGAAATCGAACTTACGAAACATGTAATTTTTTACAACCTTTCGTAATCTTGCGTTTAAAAACACATTCGCAGCATTTCTCGGTCCATTAATAGGAATTTACGACTGCATTAAGTAAATTGCTTGACCGACAAACCTGTAATTACAGGGTACAAACATCGCAACCGCAAATCAGTAGAAATTAGACTTTATTACTACGGTACAGGGTTCGAAATGAGATTTGAATGTCCGATGCACTTTGCCGTAGCGCTTAGCAAAGCAAAACTGTTTTATTGGAAATGCTCTTTATGCGATCTCAATCCAGTAAAAAATATCTTTGAAAACAGTTTTGATGCTTAACTGAGTAAAACTAGGAACGTAGCTTTTGGGGAAATAACGAAATTGTACTAAAAACCGTTGCTTGGTCGCCCTAGAGAGAAAATCGGAAACGTGGAATCTCTAGAGATTACCGTTTTTCAATTTACCGGTTTTTACTCTGTGCATAGTAAAAACTTTACAAATAATGATTACTACGCGTTTGAAATAAAATGTAAGATAACTGACGTTTATTTAGTAGTTTATGTAACTAACACTTCCAAATGCAACATAAACATTACAATTTTTTTCAGGGATTCAAACTAACTAAATATGATAACAATAAAAGTAATAATCCGATGTATAAATAAAATATTATTTTTATGTAATTGGTGTCTTTATTTGTATGTCTATATTGAGGCAAACTTGTAAATTTGCTGTCATGATACCTTACAATGAGACAAATAATCGTATACAAAAAAAAAATAAAAACAATTACGTTAAAAAATAAATTCCTAACGGTTAACACATGAAATATATTAGTAAACTTATCTTTAAACTACACTCTACTGTGACCACAGCTGCTGCAAAACACCCGAAATGCCAGATGGTCGTAAATAAAAAGTTAACTAATATATTTAGCGTTTTAAACAGTTAAAAGTATGTATACTTGAATGTGAAACTGTACGTGTACTACTTGCGAAAACTACGAACACACGTAACGTAAGTTTTACGTAATTGCTAATCTCTCAATCGTATTAAACTCTCTTTAACCATTAATACAAAAACAACATTAAAATAATTAATAAAGTGGCTAATTGAAGCTAATAACTTGATAATATATCTGTTCTAATAACAAGGCATAAACGTAATGGATTAACAGATACTATGGAGTACAATAGATGTGTACACAAAGGGCTAACTTGATGATTATTAGTTAATAGTTGTATACTAGACATTGAAATATATATAAAAATAAATTGAATCCGAAACTTCTCTAAACACGGGGTTTTGATTTATCAATTCTGATAATGTACGCTAAAGAAATTACACGTTTCTCACTTACATGGACTATAGACTAAACCATAATTTATAACTTAACTTGTATGGTGAGTTAAAGTGTATTCGGTACAAAGTTTAATAAAACTCGGAGTGATCATGTAGTCCATGTATGTGTATATGTAGTTATAGACTGAAAAAATCGAACTGATTTTTCCATTTCCATTCCATTCCATTCAAAAATGTAACTGTCTAATGGTTTGAAATTAGTAGACTATTTGGAGAAAACATTCAGTAACTGTTATTAGTATCAGTAATTATTATTAGCATTCTAAATACAGAACTGAAAAGCAATATTTTTGAAAACATTAATATCGTTTACATGTTATTGCACATGAAGGCACTACATAATTGAAAAATCGAAAATTAATTGAAAAAATTTTATTTTCGATTTTTAAAGCAATATTTTTATTAGATAATAAATCAAATCTTCCCAAAATAAATAAACATTTGTCGTAACCATATTTTGCGTGTATCTACTTCGCGTAGTAAAGGTGTTTACGAGAAACTAAGTCTTGCTACACCATAGCATCTTGCACTACGGCGTAGACCGAAAGATAGCGTTTAACTGCCTACGGCGTTGACATTAGTAGAGAGAAGCTGACGAGTTTGTTTGTTTGTTTAAACGTGCTAATCTCGGGAACTGTTCCAAGCAAAAACATATTTTTAGATAGACCATTTATTAGTATTTTTAGGGCTTCCGTTGCGTGCACTGTAAAAACGGTTCGAGAAACAAAAATTGTATATAAAAGAATGATTACTCTTTAAATGATGTAAAAACATACATTATTAAAAATTATTAATATTTATCTCACAAGCAACAAAACGTTTGCCTGGTTAGCTAGTTTAATAAGAACAGGCTTTAATTAAGCCCTAAGCGACAACACCTCTCACAGGTACGTTACATGTAAAAGTTTTTAAATGTAATTTATATTCATAGCTTTGACGGTCTCATGAATACGCCCACATATCACAAAGGTAATCAATTTGTGTCTGGCTCATAGTCCCTTAAAAGAAAACATATTATACATAACATTTCTAAGCTGTATGTAAGGTTACGTTAGGTTAGTTTTGTATTGTGGTACAAAGCGCTAAACACTAAGTCGAAACCATTGCTTTCAATGCCAATTTTAATACATTTTTAAGTGTTTTCTGAAATATAATAATGTTAATCTTCCAAATCCAATTATCTTTCAGGCGTGATGCTTTGACAGCCATCGTTCAACATATCATAGTTCTTCGGGCTGTTCGGCCAATGTAAGCGAAGAATTATTATATATTATTTCGTCGATCAATCGAGGAGCTAACAATATCTCCTGGTGATGCCGTCCGCTCGTGATGGCGAAACGGCGAGAACCCTTTCTCGCTTACGTCAGCCGAACATCCCGAATAACAATTATATGCCGTAATCGTAGTTAGAGAAGTTAAAGAAGTTAAAAAGCGAACTATTACTGGTATAGTAGTTTTATTTAAATGCGTACTACTCGCAAAATCTATAGACACTCTCAATTACGACTACTTGGTACAAAACCAACTGTTGCATTACAAACTTTTTCTAATCAAACTATATGTTATTTAAAGTGTTTAAGTTACACTTATATTTTGTTTATGTGTCTTCAAGGGCATAGCAGACTGAGAGAACTTTGTCAGCTGAAAAAGCTACAATACAGACTTTTAGTGGTCCCAGCCGATTTATAGGATGTAACTAATTTTGCTAGTAAGGAGTTTGTTGGAGCTAAAAGGGATTCCGTCTGATCGGGCCAGTTTATAGGCGAACATAAAACAAACGAGGCAGGCCACAGGTGAAGGGTTGCCCTGGGGAGTCATAGACCTGATTGGACGATTCGACTGACTCAGCGTTAGAATACTTTGAAGTATTTATTACTGGACGTTTATGGCTGTCTTAAAACGGAAGTCACTGTGGCCCTGTTATGGTTAGCTTTAGTTATTTAAAGCTGGCCATCGAACTGCAACTTCCCGGCTAATAGATCTTCTCATTTACTTTTTAAATATTTTTTTTGTATGTATTCGAGTCAAAATTATGTTGTATGTTATTGCGCATAATTTATTAATAATACTGATACATGATATCATTTCGTTATAAATTGTATTTATTTGAGTCAAAATTACTTTTTAAGTGCACATAATCATTTCCTGCACATGTGTTTTGTATTTATTATGATTACATAAATTAAATATGTATCAATATTGGAAAAAAAACGAAATGGTAGCTCAATTGGTTAGAGTAGCAGCACTGAAAGCTGTGGAAGCTGTTCCATCTAAGTTCTAATATATATAACGCCATCTCGTGGTAAATATATGATAAATATTAAAATTTTCAAAATTAACATGTGAATATTATATACTGTCTAGAGTTTACGCGAGTAGTACACATTTAAATAAAACACTTTAACGGTTTAAAACGCGATATAGTAGTTAAACTTATTTGAAAATGATTTTTTAACTTCGGCCCTACGTTTCGGATGCTTTGCAACGGCCGTGGTCACGGGGAGACCCCCGTGTGATGTGAATGTTATGTTTTATTTTTCTTCATGACTGGTAATCAAAATCATAATTAAGATAATTTAAAATGATCACAAATAAATTTATAACAAAAAATATTAATATGTAAAATATAAGCTTGTTGCTATGGCAACAGTTACACCGACACGACTATCAAACGCTACCTGCCAAAAGGTGACATTGAAGAATCTTTGAAAAATCTTAATCACCATGCCACAAGCAGCCGAAAATTTTCATTAAGTAATCTACCTCGTCTCCGCAGTGATCGTAATCAAAGGACAGATGCCGAAGTACTATTTGCATACTCCTTGTTTGATCTCACCGCAGACTCAAAGGGAAAATTTATTCCTTTAATTATTTCTTAGGCCTTCAAATTATTGATTCTTTTGTGGGATTGCTTTAAGTCATTAATCGTACATTTTCGAGATATCTTCAAAATTTACCTTGACAATTTTAAATTTTATATATATTGTTTCTTTTATTTATTACAGTTTTATTATAAATAAAACAAGAAATGTAAGGGAAAAACTTACACACTAACATACATGAAATATAAAAAGGCTTAGGGAGGACACATGTTTGTGTCTGCTTCGCTGATCGGTTTATTTACACGTAGTTGATCACACCACTGCGCTCTGCTTGACCAAAACAATTCATTGTTCCCATCAGTTTCACACCCAGGACTTCTTGCTACTCGTAGTTTATATAAATACCTTAGAGCTGAGGAGATAGTCAATCGCTTTATGTACCCAAAACTTCTTAAAATCTCACATATTTAAATAAAACACTTTAACGGTTTAAAACGCGATATATTAGTTAAACTTATTTGGAAATGATTTTTAACTTCAGCCCGACGTTTCACGTTTCGGATGCTTTGAAGCAGCCGTGGTCACGGGGAGACGGATCATTTCCAAATAAGTTTAACTAATATATTGCGCTTTAAACCGTTAAAGTGTTTTATTTAAATGTGTACTACTCGCGCTATAGACAGTATCTCACATATTCACATTACATTCAATATAAAGAAGCTCCTTTACTAAAAACGAATTTAATTAAGAAAATAATGTAGCAGATGTTTTTCTATTTAGTTATTAGTATTCGAAGTAGTATTAGAAACGAATAAAGTATTGTCAGTAGCTTACGCTAGTAGTACAGATTTTTTTAAAATACTTCTAACAGTTTCAAACCCGGAATATGTTAATAAACTTATTTTCGCGCCGTGGTTACGGAGGAACCATGGTTGTTAACTAATTGACTAAGCGAGTTCGCTGATATATTTCGTGTTTACACCAAAGTGTAGAAATCATAATTTTTTCGCATTCTAATTCGTTAAAAATGTAGAAATCAATTATCTTTATAGACTGTCAGTCAACAAGCCTAGAAGACTGCTACAGACGTTATCGTGTCAAGTACCCGAAGAATTGTTACTCGTAATGATCTGAAATGAAAATAATTCCCCAGATTCAAGTTGAATCCATTAGCTGAAATTCTGAAACTAATCTCTTAAATCATATTTAGGGTTCCGAAGCCAAAGGGCAAAACTAAACCTGTTATTTCATTGTCAGGCCGGGATATCTCGAGATATTATTTTTATAAATTATTAAAAACTTTATAAAATCAAGGTTTAAATTACATTGGGCGAAAAGTATAGGTTAAATAAGTATACGGTAGCTCAAGTGGTTAGAGTAGCACGGTACACTGTAGATGCCGGTCCTGCTCGTTACGTAATTCTTAATCTAAATAAATTTACAAATTTTCTCGATATGTTTAAAAAATAACACTTGAAATATTGACACATTTAATACTGTCTATAGTTTACGCGACTAGTACACATTTAAATAAAACATTTTAACGGTTTAAAACGCGATATATTAGTTAAACTTATTTGGAAATGATTTTTAACTTCGGTCCGACGTTTCGGATGCTTTGCAGCAACCGTGGTCTCCCCGGTGGGGCCGAAGTTAAAAATAATTTCCAAATAAGTTTAACTAATATATCGCGTTTTAAACTGTTAAAAGTGTTTTATTTAAATATTGACACATTACTTAGTTTATACTTACCTTACTAATAGAGAATGATTACAACATTAAATTTTTGTTCCTATTGTTGTTTGCCTAGTCAAAAGCCTTTGTGACTTCTTGAGCGAGGCCGACTCATACCTGACCGATTTTTTACATTAATACCTCGACGACAGTGGAGAACTTTGTAAGTCCAACGCGAAATACAAAATAATAAGCGAGCGGTATTATGATAAAGTTGCAGCTTTAAAATCCAATTTCTTATTTCACTCAATTCCACGTTGCGCAGTATTTCTTTGAAATACAACAATAGTATGGCTTATCCAGACGGAGTGGTTTATTGAAAGACTTATAAGGTGTCTTGTTTGATGTCTCTTTTCAGCTGAATAGCCATTCGCCTTCCATTTATCTCTCACTTCCTTCACTTGGTTATATTTCTGCTAGTGTTTCAATCTTATGTTTTTAATTAGCTAAGCGTTTAAGTAGGAACTTTTATAAGTTCATATTGTGTATCATATTGTTCATATTGTATATATCATTTTGTAAATTATGTTCGTAGCCATATTTATAGTCTTTGTAAATACCACCTCTTTGTAAATACTTTAAACACCACCGTCTTTGTAAACACCATAATGGAAATATTACATACAAACTTTACCTGAAAGCTGGAAAAGAGCTAAATAATATTAAATGTGTTCTTTATAGGCATTAATAACATGTTCGTGGTTTGATCGCCTTCAAATACGAGTAATATTGTAAATATCGATGTTTTCACATGCTTCGTATATCACACTGTCTTTGTAATATCGAATTCGATTTTCAAAATGCAATCACTATACAAATCAAAAGATTATAGAGTTTGATAAACATTTTCTTGCACGACATTTAAACTGGTCGATGTTATGCATAGTAAAGTATTATTGCAAATATGTAATGAAATTTCGTTCCCTCTATGTATAATGCAGACGCTGCGTCTGTTTCATCGATTTTATAACACTAGCAAGATATGTATGCTTAGCACAACCAAAAGTGACATATTTTTTTTTCTTAGAGACCTCAGTATAGCTTATTATATCTATACTAAGATATAAAGCTGAAGAGTTTGTTTGTTAGTCAGCTAGCGCTAATCTCAGCAACTACTAGTTCGAATGAAATTAAATATTTTTGTGTTGGTTAGAGTTGAAATTAAAAAAGAATGATCAAGAGGGATCATTCTTTCTTAATTTTTTCTTTCTTTCTAAAATTATCTATAAAATGTTCACGACGCTAACACTATTATTACAAAACAAGGACTGGTTTAAATCCTGGTTTCGAACCGGGCGGGCAGGGCACTGAAGTCTGACTAACTTGCCTGTAAATAAAACCGATCAGTGACACGGACACAGAAATGTGTTCGCCCTATGCGCCATGAGGGGAAACGGGATTTCTCTTTACTGTACATAGTTGCAATACAATAAGTTTATCATAATGTTATTAAATGCTGTCCAAGTCTGAGAATGCGACAGTATAGTTATTTTCATCGCAATAAGGCTACAAAGTAGTGTTTCATTCGTCAAGACCTACAATTTCTCATAATCCAGTAAACTTGTCATTCTAGTCATAATCCGTGGTAAACGAAAAACAAAATTATTGCGGAGTACTCCTTGAGACGTCGACTTTAATCTAACCTGCCTCAATTTGCTAGTTGTGGTCGCAGATAAGCCAAAACTAGATACGGCTATGAAATGATAAACATTTAAAATATACCAGGGTAATTGAAGTTTAAAATATATTATTATTTTGTCACACACAAAAACAATTATTACAAAAAAGCGGAAATCGAAGCTCTTCCACAACGTACCGTGCTAATTAAACCTACAGCAGAAGCTACTGCTGTAGGTTTTGACCCATATACAAAACGTATTTTTTATTATTATTTAACAATTTAAATATTTATTACTATGAATGGTACTGCAGAGGCGAACCTATATCTGTCATACTGTCTTACATATTTTAAGATAAATTTTTAAATATTAATTGAAAATTAATTTAAATAAAACTCTTAATGGTCTGCCTATGACCATGGCTACAAGAAAGCATTCGTAACGTCAGGCTGTAGTTAAAATAATTTGTTAATAAGTTAACCTAATACATGTCGAGATTTAAACCGTTCAAAGCGTTTTTTAAATGTGCACAACTCGCGTAAACTCTTGTTATATAATTGATACTGTTATAACGTGTTGAATATTGCCGCTGTATAACGTAAAAAAAATTAACAAATATAAAGAACTTCCAGTAATTTAAGTCTATGCTAATTTTACTGAGCTTCATTTAAAAAAAGACTTAAACCTTTTAGGTAGCAATAAAATTTCTTTAAATCCGCAAAACGGAATCTCCCTAATGTAATATCGCAGCTGTGACCAAGTTTAAGTAACGCAAAGGCTCAAATATTTTTATTATAATGACGACACTAGATCGGGGACCTGGTCGTCTCATTACCAGCAAAGTTAAAAAATCATTATCAAATTTATCTGGGATTCGAACCTGTGATCTCTCAGCTAAGGTAGTGTAAGATTGTTATATTACATTTTCTCATTCTACAACGGTACAAATTAGCTTTATCATTTTTATTCTCATCTCCTTTTGAAGACACAAATCCTAGCAGAATATTCCAGCAGAAATTCTACGAAAATCTAGTATATGTAATCCTCGCATGTCACCAGCGTAAGATTACAGCAAAAATCTTCGAATGCATTAGTAGAATTACATTCCGTATTCGATTCAGTGTTACTATTTCTGAACCCACAGATTACAGACACAATCAACGTCTTCGAATACGAGGCCGCTGCCACTACTCCAAAATGGAGTAGTTTGTTAGCAATTATTTATATATATATATATATGCGCCTAGAAAGTACATTTAAATAAAACACTTTTAACTGTTTAAAATGCGAAAAACATTAGTTAGTAGAACCGACGAAATTAATAAGTAGTTTATTTATATTTAGCGTTTTAAATCGTTAAAAATTCGAAATCAGCTACGTTTTTATGCATAATCTATGCAGCGGAGTCAAAGAGGGAATGTAATCCTTACTAATATTATAAATGCGAAAGTAACTCTGTCTGTCTGTCTGTCTGTTACTCTTTCACGCCAAAACTACTAAACGGATTTGAATGAAATTTGGTATACAGTCTAGACCTGAGAATCAAACAAACAGACAAAATCTTCAGCTTTATAATTAGTATAGTATAGCTCTTTTCGTAATATAAAATTGTAACGAAAAGGTATGGGTACGTTTGTTTTAATCATTGTTCTGTGCTTATCCCATGAATAAATCGTATCTAGTTAGGATTACGTTATGCAAATTATACTAGTGATAAAATTTAAGACGACGGCTCCAATCTACACGGATTGCTAGAAATCTATTTATTTTCAAGTAGTTATTGGTCGTGGCTTTTTCTACGACATGCAATTACTTTATTTAAATGCTTAAATAATTCCAGAAAGGTGTAACTATTTAGTTATACTTTATATTTTCCCTTTGTAAATACAATTACTGATCACTCCTTTTGTTTTGATTTAACGTAAAAGGTAGTCAGATAGACAACCGTATAAATAAAACACTTTAACGGTTTAAAACGTGATATATATTAGTTAAACTTATTTTAAAATAATTTTAACTACGGTCCGAGACTTCGGATGCTTTGCAGCAGCCGTGGTCACGGGGTGACTCTGAAACCGATAGCGTTTTCAAGCGTTTATGTTTTATTTAACAGACAGTATTAAGACAACCGTATTTATAACAATTCGTAATGTTCTTAAGTCTGTAATTAAAAAAAAAATTAGGAAACATTTCAAATTAAAGTTATTATTGTTTTATTTATATCTTTGTGTATAATTCGTTCATATTTTTGTAAAGCACGATAATAATATACTAATTTATTAAAAAAAATAATATCAAATACCTTTCAATCATCAAACAATATTTTTTCTTTAAAGAGATATTGTGGTGCCATATTTCGAAGATAATATTGCGGCCGTATCAATCGTAAATATCGTCCATTTTTTGTTACAGTTTGTGTGTTGTAGAATCATTTTTACTTAGTAATCGGGGATTAAGGAAAACTTAAAAACTCTTAATTCATTCAACAAAATAGTGTCTATAGTTCTTGCAAGTAGTATACATTGAAGTTAAACACTTTTAACTGTTTGAAACGCGAATTATCTGCCCAAACAGTGCTCCATGCAACCAAAAAACTATAAATGGGTTAGATACTGTCTAATTTATAAATTAAAAACACTTTCGTTTACGAATAAGTTAAACTTATTTGAATATTCTCAGTTAGATTATGGAATTAAAAATCATTTTCAAATAAGTTTAACTAATTTCTTTTACCGTTAATTTTTATTTAATATATGGGTTTAAATATACTTCTGGTTTTAAACTGTTAAAGTGTTTTCTTGAATATTTAAAAAGTTATAATTCAATCATTTTTTATCACCTACATTTCCAAATGTCAAAAATAAAACAACGCTCTTTACTACTATTGACTAATTTATAAATAATATCGGACATACAATTTCTCGGGTTTTATTTAATAATACCATACAACTGTTTCATTCATTTTCCGTTTATTAGATTTATACGAATGTTTCGGAATAAGAGGAAAAGTTATATCGGACATGCAAGAAGCTGGATGTGAGACTAATTGGAAGTGAAAATAATAGTTGTTTTTAACTCGTCGGGTCATTGGTATTTGAACCCCGCTCAAAAAGATCTTGTCATTTTAAAAGCGTTGTTAAAAGTGAAGAAAGCGTAAAATTTTCTTCATAACAAATATATTGTTACCTAGTGTTATCGTTTGATCTGAAAATCGATTTTAATAAAAGAGCGGTTTACTTTTAAATTTCTAGCGTATATTTTATACGATAGTCGGGCGAAGTTTAGAACTATTTGTAGAACAGAAGAATAGATTTAATAAAACATACTTTGTACTGCACGTGGGGCCATGAAAAATAAAAGTATATATAGGCTTTAGTCTCGCTATTTCATTAGACTATATTAAACTCGTTGATCGCCTTTAACAGGAGATGTTTTAGTTTACTGCAATAAAATATAGTGACGAGCCAGTGAGTATTCATAAAGGTTGTTCGAATCCCAGGGAACAAAAAATTGTTCCGGTCGAGCAGGGCACAGAAGTCTGATCAACTACTTGTCTGTTAAAGAACGGATCTGTGAAACGAACCCAAAAATGTGTTCACCCCATGCCCACGAGGGGGAAACGGGATAACGGCAATTAGTATGAATTTCAATTGATAGAAGGTCAAGTTCATCAATAACACGTAATTAAAACATTGTTGATCTATTATTCGCATTGGGAACTCCGTGGAAATATTCAGGTCACCGTACGTATCGTGATTGGAATATTTTACTAATGCCCATTTCATGGCCACAAAACAAACACAAAACCCGACCAACTCTACGAAACAAGTAACAAGGAAACCGTAAAAATTGTGCAGCGACTCGTTAACAAACACACTTCTTTTCTTACAATTTTATTCAAGCCAAGGTGTTATTTTAACTTTTAAATCGTTAAAAACCATGAAATGTACAATATGCACTGCACTTACCTTTGTAGGTTTATACTTTAATGCAAGCGGCTTTGATATCGTAAATATTGTTGCTTAAGTAACAAGTAAATAGAAATAGATAGTTTAGCATTGCGCTCATTGGTATAATAGTTGCAATATATGGCTAATCAACCCGTCTTGGGTTTGATCTCCATCAGGTCCAATATTTTTCTAAATCTGAAACATGTTGAACTACGTCGTAAAACAAATAAAAAGGCCGTGAAGTTTAATCTGTTTGGTTTTGTCGTCGACGCACGACTTTCGTTTCGAATAAGTCCAATTAGGTCGACGGCGCAACTTGTTTAGATGTTATATGATATTTCAACCATCAAGTGAATTGTGCTTATCTTCTATATTTAAAAAACTTCACTGTTAGTTTGTTTAGTATTTGAATAATTTTATTTTGATATTATGTCGAATTAGAATCTTCTGATTTGGAATCTTGACATGGTAAGACAAGAATTTAAGATATACCTTCGTTTGAATACTGTCTGTAGTTTACGCGAGTAGTAGTGTATTATTTAAATATTCCTTCGTCTGTTCTCGATTTACTATCCTGCTTTCTAAGCAGCTTAAGATTGACATAACGCTGCTGTTAGCATCTGCAACTGGATATGTGGTGGGACATTCCAGAACCTTAAAGAACTTCCAAAATCTAGATACAGCAGATTCCGCTACACAAATTTAAGCAGGCTTTAACTGTTTGCAATTACCTCTCAAATAGCATTGTTTTTCAATAAACATCTTATATTATATACGTTTAACTTAAATACGATACTGTAACAAGATTTCCCCATAATAGCTAACTACCTTTACGACTTCCGTGGGTCTTTGTCGTACAAATTTATGCCTATAATTATAGCAAAGTTGAAGACGATATTAAATTTAATACTTACCGCCAACGAAGTTGAGCTGTTATCAAGTGTACGGCGAGCTTAATGCATTCTTGAGAGTATTTCAGTGAATCTTGAAATAACGTAGCGCGTCTACAGTTACGTAGCAGGGTCTACGAGAAGAATTGTATAATAAAGATCTTTTTAATGCCTTCGTACTGCGAATAGTCGTGTTATATATATATAACGAATATTTTTATGTAATTAATGAATATTAATATTTAATTTTCTTTTAATTTATTTATATACTGATTTTGGTGAATGTATTCATTTATTACTTATTTTATATACGACGAATTACCATTCGTAATAGAAGAGAACTTTAACATTGGTCTTTTTAAATGAAATTACATTTATAGTATTAAATATTATTAGACTTATCTAGAAAAACTAAGAAAGGGCGGATAAACTTTCGAACTTTCGAAGCGCAAGTCTCATTGGGAACAATTATAAAGGCTAATGGTAGTTTTTGGTGTAGTGGATCAAGCAAATAATTATTTTTAAACAATCGCGATACAAAAAGACTTTTTTAGACTTTTTCCCATTCTTAAAACTAGACTCTTTTGACTACTAAACTAGACTTAAAATATAACGTAAAACCAGTATTGAGTTTGCAATCCTTTTTTAAACATATATTTATATATATATATTTGTCCATTAATATGAAAAGCAACGATTTCGTATTGTCCCGACGAAGTCAAATACAATAATGTTCTGGACGGAATTTCAGTTTCATTTCCGAGTCACGAATCGCCCACAGATGAAAATGTAGTTTAATCGCGCTTCGGTTTCAGTCTGTGGTTTCTCAATGTCCAAGTCCAAAATGGGTCGACAACACAATGTTGAGATGTTATAACGTAGGGAATTTCTCGTTCCATCAATTGAACCGTATATTTTTCTGTCAATGTCTAATGAAAACTGATAATACGATAAATAGTGTTAACGTAAAACTTTTTAACGGTTTAAAACGCAATATATATTAGTTACTTATTTTAACTACGGCCCGACGTTTTGGATACCTTGCAGCAGCCCCGTAACCACGTGTTTTATTTAAATGATTAGCTGTCGCGTTCGTTTGCGTCAAAATAGTTATTTTGGGCGTGAAAATTTCTTTTTGCAATTTTCTAAATCTAACATTTTTATAAATCTAAGTTGTTACCCATGACGTCGGTCGCGTCCCATCGTTTCCCCGCAATTTTCATATTTCTCACTGTTCCTTCCGCGCTGTCAATAGGAGCTATTGGTGACAGCGCGACGTTTTATAGCGCCTTCCTCGATGAATGTCTTCTTCTAACAAACACAAAAATAATTTTTAGATTCGAAGCAGTACTTCCATTTTAGGAGATTAGCGTAAACAAACAAACTCTTCAGCTTCATATAGTACCATAGATAATACGATATTTACGCGTTCCCTACTACATGGGATACGTAAAACAACACCCCATTTAGCTCCCTAATAAGACCGTAGGAGCAATTGTTAATTTCCTCGTCTACAATTAAGAAGGATCTTTATGACCTGACCTAACTTGGTAATCTCATTAATCTTAGACCTTTGTTGAAATTAGATAGACTCAACCTTAATTACATTTTTGCTTAGTGAAACTTGTATTTCTAAACCCCTGACTATCCGGGATTTAGGTCACGGTGGCAAATTACACGTGTTTTTTTATGCCAATTAACTAGTTTCCTAGTTAGGAGATCCTAATTTAACGTGTTTTAACGTTAACTAAACAAATAAAATGACATAATTAAATTAAATCCTTTTTTCCATTCGCACGTGCGTAGTAAGTAGTTATGGAGCATGAAAGACGCCTTTCTTTTCTTTCTTTTGTAATAGAGCAGGATAGACGGGAAGCATGGGGATCTTTTGATGAAATCTAAAATCCCTTTGATTAATAAAATACCCCAGCAATATAAAATCTTAACAAGATACCCTGTCGATCTATTTTGGCTTGGAAATTGCAAAATGCACAAGCTGAAACCCAAACGGTTTTAATTTGGTGGTTTTCTCCATATTCAGTTTTCCAGGCGAAGTTAAAATGTTCCAGAAAAAAAATTAAGTATACGAAATGGAGCATAAGTTCTTTTATGATGGAAAAAATTAACAGCTCTCCGATAATGGTAAGAATATTGATGCACTGCAAGAAAAATTCTAAGAAAAGACTTCTGACGTTAAGTGCTGTCTGTAGTTTAGGCGAGTTGTATACATTAAACTAAACGACATTTCACAATTTAAAACAAAAAATATATTACAACATTTTTAATTTCATTTAACTCTGCGATTTATTAATTATCTCCCGTTTTAAACCGTCAAGAGCGTATTATTGTAATTCTTAACGTTTTCAAAATAAGAGCTTCATTAAGCATTGGTTTTTCTTCCATTCAGATGAATTTGCACACAAAGAGATTTAATATATATGGGAAAAATAATCCTGCGAGCGTATGAAACTCAACGTTTCTTTGATAAGCTTATCTTTATTGGTAATAGAGGCGTCACTATACCCGATTGAGTGGAAAATGAGAGAAATGTTTTTCGAGTTTTATTTAAATAATAATAAAATTACGCTTCAGTAAGATATTATAATTAAACATATTTATCAAGAAGAGTTAAATAATTTTTAGTCACTTAAAAATGAATCTAGTCTCTGCATATATAATCTATCCATAATTTTTATTAAGTTGTTGACAAATTATATTGGTTATCAAGATTCAGAAAACCACAGACTGAAACAGTAAGGCAAACACAATCCACGGCTTTACCATGTTTGGGTTGTGACCAGGACGGAATAGGGTTATTTCTACCGGCTTCACTTTGTTTGGAAATGACGAACGAACGAACCTACGACCTGTTGATTTATCAGCCATACATTGTAGCAAGGACGAGTGCAAAAATAATATTACCATAATACTCGCCGAATTCATTTCGCGTCTAATCATTATCTATGACTAAACTAAACTAATCAAAGGGAATGTCAAACTACTGTTTGGCATTCCGTTAGTTATTTAGCATTTCCGAAGATAATTTAAAAGTAGAATTAAAATGGCATTTTATTATTTCAATGCTGTATTTTAAATAATTAAACTTCATTCCAGCAAGTAAGTGTTAGAGGGCAATAAAAAGTAGAATCGCTACATTGAAAAGACCACCAAATGTAAAGTAAACAAAAGAATACCTTCGGAGTGAAGAATAGTGATAAAAACTTATAATATTACTCGAGTACGGAATATAATAAGTCTTCATAAAATGACTGTGAGCTTGAATAATGTCTACCTGCAAAGGTTTTTACGAGCGAAAAAATAAAACCGAATTTTTATCTCGCGAAAATACTAGCAGAATATTTAAGACGTATGATCACGTTGGTTGGCCGCTTTTATTAAATTCTCAAAATATTTTCAAATATTATATTATGAAGAGTGAAATACGATCTTGGGGCTGTGCTAAATTGAACGAGCAGGCTTACGATACCTTACTGTGTCCTTATATTGATAAAACATAGGTGATAAAGAATATGGGCATACCAAGTAAATTAAAAATGTCATATCTACAATGTGAAATTCAATGTCTGCTTCATTCTCGTGATAAGCAGTTTTCATATTGAAATAATCATAATGATTATTGATAATAAAGGTTGCCTGGAAGAGATCGCTCTATAGCGATAAGGCCGCCCATTGCACTCTACAGCTGGTGACAATATATCGTAAAGAATTGTATTATTAAGAATATTTTTAAGGAATCATGTATATATACTTTGTGTTTGTTGCAATGAAGAATTAAATAAATAATAAAACTGAGACGTGATTAAACATCACGGATTTTTTATCTGTGGGCGTGATTTGTGACCCAGACAGAATTTCAACATTCCTATTCTGACATAAGGTTTATATTTATTTTTTAATTATGGGCGAACTTATTTCGTCTTTCTCTTTAGTATATTTCATTCGAATCAAATAAAACAGCTTTAAACCATTAAGAGGGTTTTGTCTTAACGTGAACTTTTCGCGTAAAATATAGATATTATGTATTTTAATCGAAGCTTGTCTGTCCAGACCGCCTCTATAGTCAAATGGTCAAACGTATTGCCCAGCATTGCGTTAAGCGTGAGAGGCCCTGGGTTCGAATCACAGCGAAACAAAAAATTGTTTCGGTCAGGCAGGGCACAGAAGTCTGATCGACTACTTGCCTGTTAAAGAACGTCAGTGAAACGGACACAGAAATGTGTCCGCTCCATGCCCCACGAGGTTAACGGGACTTCGCACATTGTCTGTCCAGCCTTAAAAGTACGTTAGAATGCTATCGAATATTCCTCTAAGCAATATTATGAAATATTCAAAATGAATGTCTATATATACATTTGTAACGATCTCGGAGCGACTTCGAATGTCCATAAAACACTATTGCCGTTGCATTTTACATTAGATGCCAATTGCTTTGGCTCCTGCTTATTGTTCACTTTTCTCTAACATGGATGACTATTACACCGATCCGAACGACCGTAAATTTGTACAGTATCGCGCGAGCATCGAACGATTAACTAAATACGACTAAAATACTCGCAGGATGTAATTTTTTAACCGATTAAAACACGACATTATTTCTACTACTACTTCTAATAAAACAGTTAGCTTTTATAAAGGTACCTACTATATTTGTTTAATATCGCCTTCATAAGTGAAAATGGGTAGATATATAATTTTGTCTTGAGAAATTATAATAATAAGTATATAAGTAATAAAACAATATAAACTATGTTAAAAAAAGCCGATTCCATTTCACGTTAAATTTAACTCTTATATTGATTACATTGATATGTATATTTTTTTGGTGCTGAAAATAATGTCAAAACACAAGAAAATAGAAACTGCGCAAGAGGTGCATGTATCAATCAGGTCAAAAAAAACGACGAGAACTAAGGACTCGGTAGCCAAGGCGGTGGGGATGCGCGGTTTAAGTCCTGCCCGACTCGAATAATGTCTTAAATTTATAATCGATTTTTAATTTAAAATATAAACTTATGAGGCTTAGCTAGTATGTATATATGTACTAATGCTTTTTCTTATTTATAAAAAAAACATTAACATCACATCTAGCAAAAATATAAATCACCTTATGTTTTGCAGAGGAAACAAAAAGCCCTAAAGTTATAAATATTTGATATCAACAGAATCCTCCCATAACTTTTTCAGTTAAAACTGAAAACTATATGTAGTGTCCAGTGCGATAAAAGGTGGAAAAATAAAAGCCTTTTCACTGACTGAAAACTGTATATACAAACGATAAAAAATGAAAATAATAACAAGGTACCTGTTCTGTGTAAATAGACTGTCGCTGACCGTCCTCGCAAACAAAGTTGAGTGTTGCCAGATGGTTACTTTTGTAACTTTTTAGGCTATTTTAAGGCAATCTGACTCGAAATGCGGAGGGCGTTAGAAAACCAACAAGAAAGTAATTTAGTACTGTCTATAGTTTATGCGAGTAGTACACATTTCAATAAAAAACACTTTAACGGTTTAAAACGCGATATATTAGTTAAACTTATTTGAAAATGATTTTTAACTTCGGCCCGACGTTTCGAGAGACATCCTCCATCTTTAGTCTCCCAGTGACCACGGCTGCTGCAAAGCATCCGAAACGTCGGGCCGAAGTTAAAAATCATTTTCAAATAAGTTTTACTAATATATCGCGTTTTAAACTGTTAAAATGTTTTATTTAAAATAAACTAATTTATTGGTTTTTAGTCACATCAAATGAGTAACTTATTGGCTCAAATAATTTAGGTTAGAATACTGACTATTTTAAACAACATCTATTAGGTGATTGAGATGAAGAGACAAAAGTTGAACTATTTTATTTATTATATTCACGTTTATTTGGTATTCTATAAATCTAATAGATCGTTGATATAAAACTAAAACTATTTATTACTATTATACTATGTAGGTACCACATACATAAATATATATTTAAAAGGTAAACTATGCTGGACGCTTGGTGGATGCTGTTATTTGGTACAGTCTTTCCTCAAGGTAAATCTTTCAGTAGGTTTCTATTCCTTTATATTTAAGTTAGCGACTTACGACATTAAAGAAAATCTACGTCATATAAACTAAATATACGAATTTGCAAGGCCTTACGTAAACACTTTAAGTTAAGTTTGCGTCCATCTATCTGGCAACATTAATTCAGAATGTCTGCCATTTCGAAGAAGGATACACATAAATAAAAGATAGGATTACAAGCAAAATCTTTCCCGAGTTGGAGCGTTGTTCTCTATCGCAGATCTCGCTATAAAATCGACATTTCGCAGCGTCTTTAAATTCAGATCGTGAATTAAGAATTTTGTGTTCTGATTAAACCTGTAAGCTATCCCGTAGATGACTTCCTTATTACATTTCCAATACTTATTTATTTAAATTGAATTTTGGCAGACGGCTAATTTAAAAGCCGGGTCGAAATAACCTTTGCTTAATCATTTTAGATCTATTCGGCAAAATGAAATTATAATCCGTAAATTAAAAATTATACTTCACAATGATATCTACTTGGTGTGTTAAATGAGTGCTTGTAAATAATGTTAATTATTAGTATACTTATTACTATATAAATCGAAAATCGATTTTTGAAAAAAATTGATACTGGCGGGCCGACATATTATTCCAACCAATTTACACATTATATCTATTAACAAGTGATATTAATTTTAACTTAAAGAAATATTTAAGTCAAATGATATTTAACGCTGACATTGTTCGTCCTTTAATTAATAATGTTTGACAAGTTTACGACCGGCTCGTTAGTCTAATGGTAGAAATATATGGCTAAAAAACAACGGGTCGAGGGTTCGATCCCCAACAGGCCCAACAATTTTTTTTTTTAAACATGTTGAATTCGTCTGAAAATCTAAATCAGGTCTGGATCACGGACCACCGTCCACAGATGGAAAAGCGGTGAAGCGTAAGGGTTAATCACGTTTAGGTTTCAGTCTGTGGATTTCCGAATATCCAAAGCCAAAATAGGTCGCGTTCCTCATCTAGTGTCCTATTGTCTGTCCTCCTCTAACATTAAAAAAAGTCTGTCTGGTCCACTAGTTGTTAATAAAACCTTCACTCTCCAATTCCATTAGACATTTTGACCGTTCAGCATATTCAATGTAAGCCTAAACATCATTCTAAGTTAAAACTACTCAAAACAGGGGCGCGTAAGAGATCGTTGAATTAAAAACAAATGATACTCAATCACGTCATTACGTCTATATGATCGATGTGTGAAATTAAAAAGCCGTCCGAAGTCGTTCAGCGCTCGCAAAGTGCGCGAACATTTTTCAGTCATTAGAAGCGATATAAACCGTCACATGCGAAGTACATTTAAAGGGGCGCGGGCAACTTTCGACGCGTATAATTTGACGAGATTATTTTCAACAGCTCCCAAGTCACGTCATATTAATTAGGGAAGTAATATTATTTCTCGCATATTCCGTATCAAGTTAGGGCGTTCTTAATAAAAGGGCGCACTGAGCGTAGGTGTAGCTAAAATTAATTGGTTTTCCGTGTACCTACTTTCATTCTTCGCTTCGGCGATCGCTTTAAACCATTATCGCTATTAAACATAAGAAATAATATTGGCGGCCTATTAATTTGTTTTAGAGACAGATAATTTTGCCCACTAATTTATACTTGACAAATTTATATCACAACAAAACTATTTCACGACAAGCACGACCCATTCCCATAATGAGGAATGCAATATAATAATACAACAACATAATTTTTATGATACCTATACTTAGCTGTGCCAGTGACTTCTTAGAATGATTATTTTGGGCAAAATTGATTTTTGCAAACCTATTCTTCATCTTCATAGATTTAAACTGTTACCAACGACGTCGGTCTTGCCAGTTGATCTTAAAAGATAGACATATAATCTTTGTATATCTTGAACTGTTTTCGCAGCGGAGGCCAACAAAGGTGAATAATTTTCCCCGTTTCTCCACAATTCCCTCGTTCAATGCTCTTACCAACACAAAAAGATTTTTAAATTGCCATAATCTGTGATTAGCGCGTTTAAACAAACAAACAAACTCTTCAGCTCTATAGATTATTTAAATAAAATGTTATTAACGGTTTAAAACGCCAAATACATAATAAATAAAACAAAGTTTCGGAAAAGTTTAAAGTAGTCAATTAATATGTTCCGAATTTAATACCGTCAAAAGTGTGCGCTACTCGCATATACTAATTACTGCCTAAAAGTCAGGTTATTGACTAAAAGAGCTCTTAGTTAATTGTGATTTATAAAAGGAAGACACAAGAAAGGATTAAAGGGCACACAAACAATATACAAGACATATGATATACTGCTTAACTGAACAGGGCCTCGGTTTGAAGTAGTTGTAGTAGTTCCATTTGAAGATTAAGCGAAACTATAGGGTGGCAAGTCGGCAAAATGCCACGGTCCCCCAGCCCGAAAGGGCCCCCGGTCAGGAAATCTCAATTGTTGGTTCTTTATAATATATAAAGGAAAGTGGGAGGGCCCATTCGATGAATTTGCCACGGGCCTCGAACGGTATAGTTACACCACTGGGGTTAACTTGAAGGTAGGTAAAAAACCCCACCCATGTAACATCTAAACATTATATACGATCGACTTATTTTGGTTTTGGATATCCACAGACTGAAAACGAATCGTGATTAAAAAATGTTGGACCTGGTGGATAACGATCACTTTAGTCATAAAATTTAATAACACACCATGCAATTTCAAAAATTTAATAGCTATTAAAGTTCGTTTTTCGCCTACCCTCACCGACGAAAGGTGTATCGTAATTGTCGAAGTACCTCCGAACCTGCCGGTCGCCCTTCGAATGCTGCCAAACGGATTTCTCCAGTTCCTCTATCAGCTCCATTGTACTGGAACTGATCCTCACCTCGTGCGTAAAACCGAAGAAAGAGGTTTGCTCAGTTTCAAACGCGTTCGACATCTACAATGGAAGACTTATTAATGCCTGCACCCGATTTCGCAGTCGCGACTTCGATTCTGGTTGTTCAAATGATTCTTGTGTGTATTCCTGTAGCTCAATGGGTAAACGCCTCCCCTAGCATTTGCGTTGAGCTGTTAGTGGGTTCGACTGCCAGGGAAACGATAAATTGTTTCGTTAAGGCACAGACGTCTTACCAACCACTTAATGGTCAATATAATCGATGACACGGACACAGAAATGTGTCTTTCCACGACGACCTCTCCTGTAAAGAATGACTTTTCACTTGATGGATGGTGAAGTACCTCTTCCGAATAACGTCTCAACCTATCTAGATAAACACCTATTTCTTTGGATAATTGGAAATAATTTTCAGCTTTCTTAACTAGTAGATCATGTGTACTAAAATTTGATTTAAAATAAACCTATCAAACCACGTTCAGTATGATATGGCCAAAAATGTCTCTCCATAATTCAAGTGTTTTAATTTAATATGCCTCAATTTTTTTAAAGGAGACTCACCTCAAACGCAGTTGTATTGTTGATCACGAGAACAGTAAAACACAGTACTAATTCAAATGCATTTCATTTTATAACAATAAAATCTCACTTGAGTTTACTATTTGGTAAGTCGAATAACAGAAAGCAATTTTAATGTTTCTCAATAACAAGATGGTTTAAAACCATATATGTAACATACAATATTCAATGTATCGGAGTTATATAAACCGAATCAAATATGTTAATTTAACTTTTACCTATGTTTACAATTTTAGTTACCAATGCCACATTAGACAAAAAAACTGAAAAAGCTAATGATTTATATATGCAAGTTAAACAATTAATTTTTTTATATACATCAAATTTTGTGCAAAATTGGCAAATCCCTGTTATTACAAAAAAAGTATAGCGTGTAGGTAAAATGAAATAAGAATGAATTTTAATTAACTTTCAACAGTGACTAAGGTGTTAGCATATTGGAACTCTGGACTGTTTTCATACTCCGACATATCCAAGGCAACCTCGCAGCTTTCTCGAACTACAGGCCGTGGATCGTTTAGATATCTAAAACAGAAACGATGAACTGGTATAAATACTTTTTAAATAAAATACTTTAACGGTTTAAAACGCGACATATTAGTTAAACTTATATCGCGTTTTAAACCGTTAAAGTGTTTTATTTAAATGTGTACTACTCGCGTAAACTATAGATGGTAAAAATACTATTTTTTTTTTAAAAATATAAATAAAACCTTATTCTCACCTTTTTACACGCTTAAGATGTTATAAAAGCTATAATTCATCTAGATTATATATGTCACTATTTTTATTTATTTGGTAAAAATAATCTTTATTTAAAACAAATTATTATCTTTTTTGACCTGTCGTTTCATTATGGCTAAGCCGCGACTTTCATAAACAATTGAAAAATATTCTGCAATGCACTTACTTACACTTTGGATCCCTGTTACGGTTTAAAACGCGTAATATATTAGTTATGTTATTTGAAACTGATTTTAAGAAGGGCCCGTCGTATCGGATGCTTTGCAGCAGTCGCGTTCAAGGGGGGACCATGGCTGTTAACCAACACTAAATAACTAATATATTTCGCGTTTTGTGTTTATACTACTCGCGTAAACTACAAACAATATCTGGACATCTACTATCCATAATAAACACCTAATAGGAATATTAACTTTACCTTTTAAGAACTTCGACACACTCGTCCGTTGCAATCGAGCCAAGGGCTTCAGCTGCTTCGTGGCGCACCATCTCATGTTCCTTTATATCTTCCAGAGTCTGCTTCAAGAAGGGTATACTTCTTTCATCTTGCATCTGGCCGAATATAAACGCCACTTCATGACGGAAGAGGGCGCTGCTAGCTTTAAACCCTGTAAAATGTATATTTTTCATTTCATTATTATGGTTTGAAATATAAAAACATATTCAAAATATTTCACGTTTTCTCTAGTGTAAAGCGATTGAAACTGCTAGACAGGTATACAATCTTTAAATTGACTTAATAAATGCTAATTAAATATTATTTTTAACTAAAAAACAGCAACTTTTTTTTTCTTCTAAATGTCCACATACAATACTTTTAGAAATCAGAAGCGGATTTACTAAAGAAACAAAATGATACAATAACTAAATAAATTTTAATTGAACAAATTCCTATTGACCAGGCAGCATGTCTGTTCCATTCAATGGCGGCAAAATAAGTGAACGAGCCGTTGCTTGAGGCTTGTTTATATAGCCTTCTGTCTGGTGTATACTTGAACTTCTCTGATGATTTCCAACAATAAAATAAATTATGAAAAGTACTTTGGCCTATCGCTATTAATTACCTTCTCCCAATGCATTAATACTTTCAGTGGTTCCTAAATTCCTTAGGCTAAACATAGCTCTGTATCTTTCAAACAGCGATTCTGTTTCATCCATCATAGTGCTTCTGAGTGACTCCACATTCTCCTCACTACTAGGCGGCGCTGGATCAATAGAGAGGAATTTACTTTTACTCAAATTTTCATTACTCTCATACCTCACCCAGTTGAGTCTTTGCAAGGCTATTTGGCATGTTTCAGCTACTTCTATGGCTGGGTCGTTCTGGTACTTTTCTAATATCTCTAATAAATTTGGATCACCAATAGCACCCAGTGCCTCTCCTGAAATTTAGAGAAATATTGTCTTAGATCTGTTAAGTTAAAAAATATAAACTTTTTACTGAACTATGAGTTTTTAAAGTTAAAGCATATGAACATATACTATTGGTATTAGCAATAATAATATAATCAACTCTTTATTGCTAAAATCCTTACTAACTTTAACTAATTAGTAAGCTGCTTTATTTTAACTAGTACTTTCTTAAGTTCTTCCAGAATCCTATTTTAAGGGTCTACGCCAAACAATAGGATTATAGACATGCCCTATGATTCTAGGGTTCAATGAATGTAACTTCAACCAAAGGTAATCACTAAAACCATATCTTTATCGCTATATCACTTATTTATCGTGAACGTGAGCTGTGTCATGTTTTGATAAAACTAACCTGCCTCATGCCGAACTATAGGATCTTGATTTTTATTTTCTAACACATTCCTTAGAATCGGAATTGCAATTTTGTCCTGCATCTGACCGAGACAGTAGGCCAACTCATGTTTTAAAAGCACTGAATCATCGTTAAAACATTTGCTAATACAATTGATTGCGGTTTCTCCACCTATATTTCGAAGTGTAAATAAGGCCCTAAATCTCTCTTTCATTGGGCGAGATGGGTCGTTTAACACATTACCAATGTTTTTAACTGCTGTTTCACTTATGTTAGCCATGATAAAAATAATAATTACTCTGTTGTTAAGTTAAAAAAACATACACAAAACATCTCAACAAGCGTGGATGTAATTAGATAAGTTAAAACTGACAGCCTTCATGTGACAAGTACAAAACTTCAAACGTCAAAATAGACATTACCGCAAATTGTAAATTGCCAGTCTTAAAAAATTTACGTAATAAACGCGGCATTTAATTTTAAGAAGAAAATAAAATATTATAACATATGCGTAAATGGACATTAAAATATGAGAACAAGATTAGCCTTAAATTAAAATTGTTTAAAACCGAATAGTAACATGTATTAAGACGATATGTTGATGACTTAAAGTTTGCATAAACCAATTTTATTATAATTTTCCTTAATTTAGAGCGCGTTGCACAAAAAGCTATGGCTCGAGAATAAGGTACTTATCGTGTTAGACATGGTTCTCAAAGGAGACATAAATGTCAAATGATAATTTATAACTTCACTGTGTTATTAATAATATCTATTAGTTGTAAGATGTTCTTTGTTTAAATAAATATGAGTTTCATATTTGATTTTGTATACATTAAAAGTAAATAATACTTGAATGAAAAATGGATGATCCATGTGAGATTTGAACCCATGATACCAGGTCAAAGCGTAATAAAAGTTAAAAAATGATTTATTTACATCAATATTGAAAATGTATACCTCCTAAACAGAAAAAAAGCAAAGAAGCAAAAATATAAAACAATCGAGATATGTTACGCGTAAATAAATAAAATTCGAAGCACTCAACCCATGAAGCTATGTAGGTTAAAGAATTGCGTCGCTATAACGTTTTTCGCAATAAAATGTGCATCTTGAAAACATACGGAATGATGTATAATGTAAGAAGCCATGTATAATTCATATAATTCAACTTGTGGGGTCAACGGCGATAAAATGTTTAGCACAGATTGAATTGAACAGTTGGGAGTGTCTTTGTTACATACAAGCTACACAAAAATCAATAACTCTATATACTTAACATACTTTCTTAAATGCAGAAAGTAATTATTTCCGTTTTACCTAAATCCATGTTTGTAGCCTAGATCACTTTGAATAAAAATATACGCGAGTATGGCAATGTAATAATTAAAGGCAAATACCAAGTAATCCAGTCAATGGCAGATAAGCGAATATATTTGTACTTTATGGGAACGGTAAGCATTAAATAAAACACTTTTTTGCATATGATGGCAATAACATGTGAAAAATATTAAAGTTTCTTAAACTTCAATTGTATTTTAAAAGCTTCAATGATTTTTGAAAGCTAAACCCTTATACACAAGTATTAAGGCTGAATTAATTACATTGCACAAGAGGTGCATGTATCAATAAGTTGAAAAAGTTCGATGAGGTGTAGGATTCGGTAGCTCAATTGGTAGAGCAACAGCATGGTACGCTGACAATGCCGGTTCAAGTCCTGCCCGCATCGAAAATTTTTTCAATTTATTTTTAAAATTATACATTTTGGCTTCTGAGTATCGTGGGTACAGTTATCCATTAGTACACTATCCATATAGGTACTCACTTAGTCTAAGAAAGATGCGACAGTTTTAATATACTTACATATAATGTATATATAAATTTTGTCCAAACCAATTTACATATTATTAAGTCTAATTACCTAGGTGTGAAAAGGGGTTAAACATTTTTAAACTATATAAGTATCGTTTGTCTCGTAGTATCGTGTGTTTAAATTCTGTTAAAACAGGTCAAATTGTTATCCCTATTCCCTACTGCATTTTGTTTTAACTGTGTTCTTATAAACCTCACGTGACTATTGATTTGTTTTCCACTTCCGACGGTTTCCACTTGTGTGATTAATTTATTTAATTATGATCCAATAAAATAAGGCTCCCGATACAATGCAAGTCACTAGCAGTAATTACCTTTTTAATTTAAGTTTTTCTTGGAATCGCTGTGTTGTGATAAAAGGTCGTACAATACTGCGTTAGTACAACGTACTACGTTGTTTTTTTATGAACCTCGTCATCGGACATTTTATCTTTAAAAGAGGCAATGTCATCTTTGAACTTCTCGGCGTTCGGGCGTTGTACGAGCTTAAATTTTGTCAGTGTATATATATTTTTATACTATGTTTTACGCGATAAGCTTCCTGGGTTTGAATCTCGCTTCGAAACCTAAGTAGTTTAATCAAAAAAGTCACATATGTCTGTTTAAATGTTCGTAAATAAATTAACACATGAGCACAGAATTATTATTAAGATATAATTGTCATTGGTGTAATCTACAAATTGCCACATAAAAAATTAAATATATAACACTTTATCAGTTTAAAACGCGTTATGTATATTAATTAAACTTATGTAAAAATGCTGCTGCAGCCGAAACATCGGGCTGAAGTTAATATAATTTTCAAATAAATTTAACTAATTATATAAAAATATAGATTTAAACCGTTAAGGTGTTTTATTTAAATTAAAAATGAAAATGTGTACTGCTCGCGTAAACTACACGCACTATTTAAAAAGCCTAATCCCCGCCATTACATTAGATCAAGTCTTATGATATTATTCTATCACGTTACAACGTACATTTAAGACGTAAAACGTGTTGAATTGTTTAGCCCAATTCAGTCATTCCAAGAACAGGTCTAACTTGTTTGATATCCAATTGTTTTACAATTCTTTTTACGAGTACTCGTAGAAGCCCAATTATAAATCACTTCAGTTTTTGTCTGCCATCACTTCTTGTGACAGACAGAATAGCATAAAACAGTTGTGTTTAATAATTCTCTGGCGATTTACATGAATGTGACAATGAACTGGGGACCTATCGTAAATCGATAACAAGATAGATCTAAACAAGTCAAGATCAGTAATAAACCAAACGCGATTGACTTTAGTCGTGATTTTCTGATAAATTATAACGTCGGAATTCAATCAACGCTAACGTAAGTTTTTTATCACTGTAATGTTTTTATTTTTTTGTTACACGAATTATTGTCTGTGGTTATTTTGTTCGGAATTCGAATTTTATTTTTTTTAAGTAAAACCTTTTTTGCGTTTGTTTTTTTAATCTGTTGAAGTGTTATATTTGGTATGAATAATTTTTTTCGTTGTCTTTACTTATATTACACTTAAAAACTTAAACCAAAGTTCAACAACTGCCTTCTAGTAGCTCTAAATACTAACTCTATCGAAAACCTTAACGCAGTACCTCGCTATTACATTCTTATATCTATTTTTATATAAATGTTATTATTGCAAACATGAGTACTTATCTAGCAAACAACAAGAATCACATGCCTACTTACACTTATACAAATAGGATTACATGCCCACATGACTCTACATATCAAACAATACAATTATTTACTTAAATCCTTTATTTGTACAGATTGTATTATCTGTTTGCCAATGGTATCGGGTTTATTTTTAAAAAGTTTATACGATAAGCAGAGTTCAACTACATACGAAATTAATAGACGTCAAAAATTCTTTTTAATTACAAACAAATTTGGGGGCATAAGGCAGAAACGTTGAAACTGATTCGTTTTATTTACGACAGCAGTTATTTGAAAATTTGTGCCCTCCTGAACCGAAACTATCTTTACAACTACACTACTGCATCAATTGTAGTTATTACATAGACATATAGATAGTAGTTTAGTAAATACCTTGTCCCTTGTGGAATATAATGTGGACATATTTCTGTGCCCATTTCACTGCTCGGTTTTATTAACACGGAAGTACCTAATTGACAAATTTTTGTCCCCTGGCGTAACAGTTTATTCTTTCTTTGGCTACATAACATTCTTGGGATTTCTGAAACAAACCCGAAAAAATTGGTCAACATCTTTTTGCGATGTTACCTGGCTACCATCAAGTATATCCCTTGCTTATTTGTCCTCCTCTATCTTAAAAAAAGGCACCACGTTTAATTACAAAGCTACTGAGGCGCCTAAATGTAGGAGAATCATAACCAATGGGTTCGCAAGATATTGCACCCGCTGCACTAAATATGTGATAGTATTACAATAGTACTATTATCTGGTTTGACAGTGGTACCATAAATATATTAAAGTACATATAATAAATTGTATTTACTAATCATTGTATAATCCCATAATACATCTAAAAAGTCGATCGCGCGTAGAATGTCCGCGCTAGTTCACAGTCAAATATTAGCACAAACGAGGTCGTGTTATATTTGTTTGTGGTCAAACAACATAGTATTAGCACTCAAATAGCGTAGGGCATCGAGTTATTACTGAAATATACATTGTAAGTCGTGGCATTAATTCGTATTTACAATTGCAAATGGATGTACTTGACCAACTAAGGTGCCTTCTAATAATGGATGGGATCAAATGGGATGAACAGGTTTTTTTTTTATGACGGAGAAGTACACTCACAGAAGGTCACATATCACAGCCATACAGCATCTAAACAAGATGCAAACCTATTTTGGATTTGGGAATTCGAATTTTAACAGCTTTCCAGTAGAGGGTAGTCTTACAGAACTCTAAATGTTTCAGAAAAGTTGTAAATTGGTTTCTAATAACTTTATAATTTCTGAAACGTTTTGGACATCGTCTAGAAATCTGAATATCAAAGGAATATCGAAATGCTTCCAAATCTTCTAAAGAGCCCGTCAAACATAAAGCTTAAGATAGAAGCGAAATAAAATTACCATTTATATTATACGCCTTTATCAACATGACCTCCGTGACGCAGTTATAAAAAGCGATGCGCAAGAGGCGAAATGTTCGGGGGATTCTAATCCTTAAGAATTTGTTTCAGTTGCCCAAGCAACGTGAAAGTGTATACCTTTCTAAAGGTTGAATGCTGGATGAAAAAATGGACATAGAAATATGTCTGCCATACGTTCATTGTGACGTGTAAATTGACAGGCCCCAGTTGGCACTGCTAAAACAAACGAAACATGTCTATTTTGTAAATTGTAAAAACAAAGAAACCTAATATATCCTATTATCACATGTCAAACGTGAAATGTGATATTTTAAAAGAAATATTTTAGTATACATTCGTTTTGCAAAACTTTAAAATGAGAAATTCGAAAGTTATACAATTCATGTGTCAGTTGTCCAAAATTTTCAACATAATTATTTCTTAAACTGTTCCCCATTTTTTAGCGAATATATGATAGCTGTGTCAACGACTTCGTTCGTGTACTCTAATTTGCGTGCCGATTTTGGGCACCCAAATTTGTTTTGGCAAATCTTCTCTTCATCTTTATAAATTCGATCGCGTTCCGTCGTGCTTGGAAGGTTATCCTAAAAGACATATTTTTTTCACCATTTAAAGAGGAATCATTATTTGATACATATTTTTTGGTATCTTGAACCGTTTTCGCAGCGTACGCATCGGAAACTCATTTAGATGAATATTTTTCCCCGTTTTCCCACATTTCCCACTGTTAGCCTATAAAAAATACCTTCCTCGATTAAGGCTCTAACCAAAGCAAAAATATTGTTATAATTCGAACCAATAGGGTATGAGATCGTCGCGTTTAAACAAATAAACATACAAACAAACTCTTTAGCTTTATATATTAGTATAGATGGTACGTGGGAACTACAATAGTTTTTATTATCTTTAAATCCAAGAGTTTAAAGACTTTATAATCTTTCTATTATTATATATACACTAATATTTACACAAGTTATTATACATGATAGCACTATATAATTATAAAGATTTTTAACTTTCGGCATAAAATTGTAATTTTAAGCATTTATGTTTCTAGTCTGTGTGCTGTCTATATTATTTAGACATTTTTAGTTAATATTTCTTCTAATAAGAACCTGTTTCCTCGTGATGAATAACGTCTGCAGATGTTATATTGGTATCTTAATGATATGTTATTGATAAATAAATGACTATTTATTGTGTGACCCGAAGATATAATGATACTCACCACAGATAAAGAGTTTCTGTCTGCTTTGAACCGTAGATGTCATTAGATAGATAAATGCTTTTATTATACTTATCGGGGCTCTATGGTAGATATTATGATGAACGACGTATAGACAAATATTTCTGAATAAAAAAGGTTAGATCTAAATTAACAAGTATCAACTTAAATACTGTCTATAGTTTACACGAGTAGTACACATTTAGATAAAACACTTTTACGGTTTAAAACGCTATATATTAAAAACTTCAAGTTAAAATTATCGCGTTTTAAACCGTTAAAGTGTTTTATTTAAAAGTATCAACTTAAAAAAAACTTTTAAGTTATACGGTTTAATTTTTGTGCACTACATTTTTTTTTAATTTTGACATAATCATCGTGTTTTACTAGTGTAGCCCTTTCATCTGATACCCATATTGAGGTGGTTAAGGAAAAATTTGTAATCAGCCATTTTATATCGGCGGCCATCTTAGATTTATAATGTTATTGATTTTATTATATTGTATTATCTTTTGGTGTTATTGGTGGTTTAGTTATTTTGGGCGTCAAATATGGTTTTGCGAACCACCTCTTCATCTTTATAAATTCAACCTGTCACCCACGACGTCTGTCGCATCCCGAAGTTCTGGCAAGTTAATCTTAAACCATAGACATATAGTGTCGAGGACATTTTTTTTAATCGAGCTATAATACAGCTATATTGATCCACATATAATATACAACTGAAGAGTTTGTTTGTGTGAACGTGCTAATCTTAGAAATTACTGGTTCCAATAAACTTTCTCTTTTTTTTGTGGTGTTTATAGCATTTGTCAAGGAAGGCTTAAACATCATTTTCATATATTTTAGTTCATACTTTATTTCCAGATGGGCGGTTGGTTGAGCAACCTTCGATGGGGCGGTGACCCAGACGTGGTGAACCCAATCTCCGGATTGTCAAAACGGGATATCTACGCTGTTCAGAAATCCTGGGCCCCAGTATATGCTAATCACTTGGCAACCGGCACTGAATTATTGAAAAGGTATACACTATACAGCTTACAACCGGAATACAACGCGTTGAATTTAGGTGCATAATAATAATTTAGGCTATATAGAAAGAAGCAATACAAAGATACAGAAATCTATCACACTAGACATATAACGTATTTATTAAATGTTTCTCACACTATTGTAGCAAATAAAAAAAATTAGTTAATGTAATAAAGGCGCATTTATTTATCATTTTAAAGGACGAAGTAAGCAGTTGCTACAGTATTTTTTGTACGTCATTAAATACACTTTATATATTTTACAGTAGATTAACTTGAAAAAAACATATTCGTAGAGCATCCAAAACGTCGGGGCATTATTGTAATTGTTACATTTTAAAAATATTTGATGTTTCGAACTGTTCCAGTGGATTTTGAGCGTTTGACCATTTATTCCCATGTCACAGTTTTAAACAGTTAAAAGTGTTTCAATTAACATTTTATTTGCTACGGACGTAAATTTCGGTGCCATTCTGATTCATTCTATGTGATTTATTGGTCCGTTCCGGTACACGTAAGAAAACAAACCTTGAACGCAAATCCGTCGGGAAATGCTATAACATTATAAATGAACTTAACAAAGTAGAATAAATCTCTCAATAGGAAATACAGAATGGAGACGAGGGAATAAGATTAATAAAGTATGCGACTCGAACTGAATACACAATTGAACGCACAATACCGATGCTCGATTCAATTTGTTTTCATTGCTTTGAAATCTCCTTAGGGCGGGTTGCTTTAACCGAACTTAACGGACGTATACGTTAAACGTGGCTAGTCTAATGACACTTTGATCTTGGCCTAAAAGCAAAGCAACGTGATATATGTACACCCGGCACCATCCACAAAAATATTAAGAAGGTGCCTGTAGTTTACGCTAGTACAGCAGCAAAGCCTTCAAAACGTCGGGCCTTAGTTAAAATAAATTTGAAATAAGTTTAACTTATATATATCGCGTTTTAAACCGTTAAAGTGTTTTATTTAAAGAATTATCAACGTTGACGATGTTTAATTTGTAAGGACAATTTAATCGTCGGTAATTCTAATTAGTTCATTTAAGGATCTTCACCACTATATTATAGAACTTGTAAAAATATATGTGAAAGCTGGTGTCAGTAACACCGATTACGTGACAAACAGATTGACAAAACCCACTCTTATTGTCAACCATTGCTTCGTCTCGTGTTTATCAAATATTCATTGGCTCTCTATGAAATCTTTTTACTTCCGAATGTTTGAAGCACTATAAATTGTTGTGCTGTTAGTGCTATTTTTAAGCAACAATGGGATAGAGAAAAAACAAAAATTGCTGACAGATTTTTTTAAAAAAAAAAAAAAAAAAAAGGGAGGGACCCCCCCCGCAAACACAGGCTTTAATTAAGTTTAGCTCAAACTTTGCTAAAAAAACATATAAAACTTGTTTAAAAAACTTTAAGCCAGTTGACAATAAGATAAAATTGTGATCCTATTTTAACGGTTCCTGTAGTGACTCCGACTTTCGAGCGTTATTTTTAATGATAGAAGACAGGAAGCATGTGGTTCACATGATGGAAGTATACCTCAGCCATCTGAACAAAATGCGCTGTCGACCTTTGATTCGGAAATCCACAGACTGAAACCGAAACGCATTAAGCTTTCGGCTTTTTCATCTGTGGACGGGGGTTCGTGACCCGGACGGGATCTATATTCCTTCCAGCCATTTAATATTCAGATTGCCAGATGAAGTCTAATATGTTTCAGAAAAATTATATATTGAAAAATGACTTGTTACTACATGTTGGACCTTTTGGGGATCGAACTCACGATCTTATTGTACATTTTGTATGCGTACCAAACAAAAGTACATCAAATTCAGTTTATCCCTTTTGACCGCACACAAACAGATAAAAATATTATCATTTGTTTTAAACATAGTGTCGTTTCTAAAACACACAAACATATTTGACGCGCCAATGTATGCCAATCAATTTAACATGTGTAATTAGATCTTTGGTGTTAATTACTCGTGTTCCAGTATGTGTTTATGTAAATATGACTATTGCGAATTGCATCAGTCACCACAGACTATTATTGGTATATTATTTAGGATTACTACAGATTATCCTAAACGCACTTTCTGTATCTGGGATAATAGACATATAAATATGTTCAAATAAGAATTAATTACATAATATATCTTAGTAATCTTTATGTTTCTAAAAAACAGAGAAAACTTATACATAGTTTAGGGGAATACATCTCTACTAATACTGCTGAAGAGTTTGTTTGTTGGTTTGAACGCGCTAATCTGAGGAACTACTGATTCGAATTGAAAAATTATTTTTGTATTGGTGAGAGCATTTATCGAGGAAGGCTATAATATTAAGGGAAATGTGAAACTTTGTAGGATTCCGATGGGCACGCTGCGAAAATGGTCCAAGATGCCCAAAAAATATGCATGATGTAAAAAATATCCACGACATTATAAGTCTCTCTCTTAAGATTGGGTTGCTAGAACGATTGGGACGCGACCGACGACCGTGGGTAACAGCTTAAATTTTTAAAGAGGAGGTTTGCAAAAACAAATTCGACGCCCAAAATAACTATTCTAAGCGGACGAAGTCGCTAACACAGCTAGTCAAGTAACTGAAAAGATAAAATACATACATACAGACACAAATGATTGGGCAAATACTTTTTAAGTACCTATATTTATTTGTTAAAAACTCATTTGGAATATCTAACAAGTTCTTAAAAATCTATTCAAAATTATTCCGAGAAATGTTGGACTTCGTCCCAAAACAAACTGGGTGGTAGAAATTTCATCAGTCTATCATCCCTTGTCAATAAAATTAAACAATTTAATTTATATTACAGTAAATATTATCTAATTCTGGAACACAAATATGTCAATATTGGCCTTAACTAATGTAATGCTAATATGTAACCAACGCAATAAACGTTTAAGTATTTATTTACAAATTCATTCGGTCGTTCACACAAGCAATGCGATACATTCCATTTGATGGTTCTATAAAATGTGAGACGGCGTTATTTTCAACTTTTATCGCTGCAACATCAAAGTCGGACAGTTAGTGTATTGACTGTAAACTTTGAATAAACACATCCAATTGTTTCTTCACGTATATAGAAACTAGTTTGTTAGTTGTATAAAGCTTTTGTATGTTTTTTGTTCGGCCGTCGAAAGCGAGAAATGGTTTTCGACGTTTTGTTAGCCCAACTGGATCATCTCGCTTCTTAACTTATATGCAGGAAAACCCAACCGTAATTACCGTGACAGTCTTCTTTTATATTCGATTTTATATAGCCTGAAATGTTTAATTATAATTTTTACTAAGTATCAACATTGCCCACCTCATCCCAATAGGCAATGAGTAAACGAAAAATCCTTATTTCAGATTTTTCCGCGCATATCCACAAACCCTAGAATTCTTCAAAATGATAAGAAAACTTCCCGAATCGGAGTATGACACCAATATTCAGTTCAGAGCTCACGTGATCAATCTCATGTCCTCGTTGAACCAGGCCGTGGTGAATCTCCATCAGCCAGACGTGGTGGCTGTCATGATGAACAAGCTGGGCGAATCTCACGGGAAACGGAAAATTCAAGAGTCGCATTTTCATGTACGTCGTGTCTACCAAATATTCATTTAATACGTGATTTATAGTGTAGTGATAAATATTATTTCGTAATGCAATTCTCTTGCCAGCTTTTATTTGATAGAGAAGGGCAGACGACTATGTGGTACACTTGATGGAAGGTGCAATACTCCAGCTATATAACATCTTGACACGATGCGCTGTCGATCTATTATGGATTTGGAAATCCACAGACTGAAATCGAAACACCATTAAACATTACGGCTTTATCATCTGTGGACGGTGGTTCGTGACCCGTTTCGTCAGATGCACGAGAAATTTAATTCAATGTGTAATATAAGTTATAATTAGTGTACCTAAATAAATGATATACTTTACACAGGACTTGAAAGGCGTGATAGTGAAAATGTTCATTGAAGTACTAAATCTAGACGACGCGACACTCGGGGCTTGGGGACGGACGGTGGAATTCTGGTACAAACATATTTTCCAAACTTTGTCCACGAACCAAGAACTAACGTAATGTTAAGCACTGTAAGTTAAAACATTTGTTATTTAGTTGTTAAGTAATAACGCCAAAGAATTCTTGTCTAATTCATATATTATGTTATGTATAATATAAATATAGGTACATATTTATATTTTGTATGTTATTGGTGTGTATTTTTAATATATTATTTATATGTATTTATGTTGACTCATATGTAATTTCAATGTAGACATTATACTTTTAATTTGAATTATTAATAAATTAATTCTATATTTGTTATATGTTTTTAATTTTTCCGTTTAATATTTTTAGATAGTCTTATAAATTAATAGAATGTTTATTTGAATCCTTTAATATAATAGTTTGGTAGTGGGATACAACCAAGTAACGAACAGACAAATGGGCAGACTGGCTTACAGACATACAGCAATGTAATACAGTTCCGTAGCGTAATTCTTTGAATATGGAACCCTAAAACGAGAAAATGTTTAACTAGTGAGGTGCATAAACATATTGAAATAATATCAGCGCGCACGCAGTGAATCGAATCGCTAATAAATTCTTTAATAGACGTTGGAATGCAGCAATTCATAATTCTCAACACGATTGACTGGCGATAAACAATGGGTCGTTAACGCTATTTACTATTGATTTACCAACTATAGTGATGGCGAGAACACATCGCGACTACTGACTAGAGCAATTTATTAGCTGTATTGTACGTATGGCAGGTGCAAAATTACTGCGGAATTGCGGATTATTTACAGGCTGCTTCATTTGTCACTGTTATCGATGTCATTACATACGAGAAAAGACTTAAAGTTCACTTGATGGAAGGGAAAGTCCAGAAGATTTAGGACAAAAGTGGAATTAATTAGATACATATTGTACACGTTCGGGATCATACTTAATACGTTTACGTAGCCCGTCTAATAAGTACACAGTCTAATAAGTACGCAGTCTAAGAAGTACACAGTCTAATAAGTACGCAGTCTAAGAAGTACACAGTCTAATAAGTACGCAGTCTAATAAGTACACAGTCTAATAAGCTAGTTGCCTGTAGATCAAATCATAGAGACAGATACAGACATTTCTGCCCCAATTTCTTATTTAATTAAGAAGTGTGAACTGATATGTTTCTTCTGAACGCCGCGCTTAAATCAAATATTCATAATTAATAATTAAAGTATCCACTAAAAAAGTCAATATGTTTACTAGATATTTAATATTTATATAGTCTATTGTTTCGCATCACCCCGTATACGAAATAAAGTTATAACTGTTATTTGCTTATCGTTAGCTGAATAACAATAAACTTCGAGTCAATATTATAACACTAACTATGGATTAAAATTAACCTTCTTTTTAATTTAGTACCACTAAGGAAGATCTATAATTAATTATACATTTAAATAAAACACTTTAACGGTTTAAAACGCGATATATTAGTTAAACTTATTTGAAAATGATTTTTAACTTCGGCCCGACGTTCCGGATGCTTTGCAGCAGCCGTGGTCACGGGGAGACTGTTTTAAACCGTTAAAGTGTTTTATTTAAATGTGTACTACTCGCGTAAACTATAGACAGTATTTCATTATATATTTTTATTAATTCAAGAGTTAAATAGAGAAATATAAAAACATACACACATATACATTATTTACTGCATTAAAATATATATTTACAAACGTGTAACTAATGTATACTTTGTCTCAATAACTCTTCAACGAAATTAATCAGTGCATCAGAACGGCTAGAACAATTTAGATGGGATCGTACTGGCTTTTATTTTAATGATTTCAGAGGGTAGACATACATGGGGTACATTTGACCCTATAGCATTTAAACACGATGCGATTTTGCCTTCTATAGCGGTAACAAAGCAGGAGGCGGCTAGTCAAGTTATAAACAAACACGTGTTTGAGGCACACCTTAAAACCTTGACATCGACGTGACGTCACAAGCTTACAGGACAGATGCAAAGGCCCTCAGGGTTTGTCAACATTTAAGTGAATACATGACATTGTTTCAACATTGTTTTGAATAACTATGGTATGCAAAACTTACGTGGAATATATGAAAAGATACTGTAGACTGTAGAGTTACTCACAGATCATTATTTACGGTATAAAACGAGAAATTTAATGCCGTTTTTATAAACTAAAACTCGCGAAACATGTCGGTTTAACTTATATACAAACTACTTTTACCACAGCCCGACGTTTCCCGTGATCACGGTTGCTTTAAAAAATACGAAACGTCTGGCCATAGTTAAAATAATTTGTAAATAAGTTTCACTAATACATTTCGCGTTTTAAACCGTTTAGACTATTTTATTTCAATTATCCTGACCCCTCGTGAGATCTATTCAGATTTTCAGCCTTAAACGATATTTATACCAAACCTCTTTAATTGTAAAAGCCTTTTACATAGTTATATGTTAAGCTATTTCCATAATAACCCTTTCCCTATGATACCTTTAGGACTGCAGGGCAATAAGAAGGCTTAGGGCGGGCGGGACGTTAACAAGTGAAACACCAGTACGGTACATAACATTGAGAACAACGCACGTGCGATCTTCACAATCGACTGATTACGAGATAAAGTTCGCGATAGTTATAATTAAAATGTAAAACGGGTTATGCGAGTGTTTGAAGAAGGATTTTTTTGCCTTATGTAAAGGTAGGTCGAAACACGTTTAGTGCATTATACAGCCTAATAATATTTGCGAGAGGTGCATTAATAAAAGGAATGAGAAAATTCGATGATCGAAGCTGCAGTTGATAAAACAATACGGAACGTAGAGGGTTCGACTTCTGCCCGTATCACAAAAATGTTTCTACCTAAAATTGAACCATTATATTCTTAAATACTGTCTGTAGTTTACGCGAGTAGCACACATTCAGATGAAACAATATTAGATAAAATAACGGTTTAAAACGCCTTATATTAGTTAAACTTATTTGAAAATTACATTGTCTACGTGTCACGGGGAGACACGGCCACTGCAAAGCCACCGAAACGGGCCGCAGTTAAAATAATTTTTAAATAAGTTTACTAATACATACCGCGTTTTAAGCCGTTAAAGTGTTTTATTTGAACATTATATTTTTCATAGTTGTAACTAACATCATTATCTTTACAGATATAGCTATTAAATAGATAAGAGTTAAGTAATCTAGAGACGAAGTTTTATTTTATTTATAGACATAGTTAGGGTTCAAAGTTAAGAATACGTTCAAGCCAACGTATTCTTACTTTGCTTTAAAAGAATAATGGTTTGCTATTTTAATATTTTTATGATCTTCAATTTCATTTTATTATCTATATATTAATTATTATTGTGGTTGCCAAAATGTTGAATAACACATTATATTTAAGGTTTGGTGTTGATTATTGTCTGTAGTTTACGTAAATACACATTTAAATAACTTACTATATTAGTTAATATATTTTTACGACCCGACGTTTCGGATGCTCATCTAATGTACAGAAGTATATTTCGCGTTTGAAACCGTTACTTAAAAGTGTTCAATTTCAACGTATTATGTATGTAATAAAGGTAATGTGTTAAGTGTGTATGTAAATAAAATCTATTTATTCATTTTCTCCTTTATATAAAAACGATTAAACTCTCTGCTATTAAATACGCGCGTAGGCATGTAATCATCACGTACAGATCTATTCTACAATCAGAAATCACGATTATTAATTGAATAACACATTATCTTAGCGCCGATAAAAACACCTGTAGATTTATTCATATGGCGTAAATTCCTTATCGCGTTTTCTTATCAGAGGTATACAGTTTCCAGTCCGTTCTTATAAAGCATAACTCTTATCAAATAGGCAAATTGCTTACCATAGGTTAGCGAAAACATTTTAATAGTATTCCAACATTTAATAATTTGACGTGCTTATTGCTGAGTGGTGCCAAACTATCGCTAATAATCAACTTGCCGTGGGTTCTATCCCATCATGTTACTAATCAATTTATATTTTTTATGAAATATGTATTAAATTGGCGATATTCTGTCAGGGTCACGAACCACCGTCCACAGATGGAAAAGCCGTGATATTTAATCGCGGTTCAGTTTGAGTCTGTTTTTCCGAATATCCAAAGCCAAATAAGTCGACAACCTTCTTGAGATATTATATGGCTGGGATATTATATCTTCCATCAAATAAAAATATATTAATATTAAATCGATGTGCCCTTGTGTGTTTAATAACATAAGTGCAAAAGTATATAATCACTTATTGTGATTATACTTTTTTATCTCAATGCATACGGCTTTACCAATTTTGATAAAACTTCCTGTCAAGATAGACAACCAGGTATTGAAAATAGACATTTGAAAATGTCATGTCTCCATAGAAAATAAAAAAGAACTCGTTAGATTTTTTTGTGGTGTGTGTTTAAAAAACGGTTTTGACGGCTTGGAACGGGAAATATATGAGTTACGTTATTTTTGTCTACAACTATGCATCAGTGATAGAGAGGAACTGCTGTTGCATTTTTTACCTTTAAATACAATCTGTATAATTTTGTACTTCTCGCGTAAACTATAGACAATTCTTACTTTTGAACTTCGTCGAAATTAAATAAAATGCTGTCTGTAGTTTACGCGAGTAGTACACGTTTAAATAAAACACTTTGACGGCTTAAAACGCGACTTACAGACACTCACGGCTGCTTCAAAACATCCGGATCGTCGGGCCGTATTTAAAATAACTTCTAAATGAGTTTTAACTAATATACATCGTGTTTGAAACCGTTAGTGTTGTATTTAAATTAATCGAAATTCTTCAGGTCTTTCTTAGGTGAATGACTTTCATTTTTGAAAGTCGCTTATTGATTCAATTAAAGTACACGTCTTCCCCAGTGAAGTCAATATTCACTAAAAGTTATCTTCTAATATTGCCACGTGAAGATTGAGAGCGATGAAGAAAATTCGCAACGCGTTTCTCGAGATTAGTATTCAGAGTTCGTGTATGGTAATGCAACGGCTGGCGGCGCTTAAATATACATACACAATATACATAATAAATATCTTGAAATTGTCGAGAGAAAATTGTTTATTTTAACCATAAGTTTTTTGCCCCCGTAGGTTAAGGGCATTGCATTAATATTTTGATTGTCGACCGTTAAACTGCGTCTAAGGATAGACTACGAATACAGGGAAACGGGCTCTAGCTTGGACCACCAATATAGCTTAGCTTGAAGGGCTGGAGAAAGGATTGAGCTTTGCCTCCGTAGGTTCAACAAAAAAAAAAAAAAAAATATTTAAAAAAAAAAAAAAAAAAAAACAAATCCCCCAAAAAAAAAAAAAAAAAAAAAAAAAAAAAAGGGGGAGGGGGAGGGGGTTTTCCCCAAAACCCCCCCTATATTAACCAAAGGAGCTAAAAAAAAAGGCCCCCCACAACCAAAAAAAAAAAAAAAAAAAGGGAAACTAACCAACAAAACTTAAACCAAATTAATTAAAAAAAAAAAAAAAAAAAAAAAAAAAAAAAAAAAAAAAAAAAAAGGAACTCCCCCCCCCCCCCCCCCCCCCAAAAAAAAAAAAAAGAAAGGAAAAGGACAACCCCCCATAAAAAAAAAAAATCCCCCCCCCCAAAAAAAAAAAAAAAAAATTATGTGAACCTAACGTTTAAGCCACCCCACAAAAAAAAACAAAAAGGAGGGTTTTTTTTTTTAGTTACGCACAAAAAAAAAAAATTTAAACACCCCCCAAAAAAATTTTAAAAAAAAAAGCAAATTTGTTTTTTTTTTGGATGAAAAAAAAAAAAAAAAAAAAATAAAAAAAAAAAAAAAAAAGAAATTTCGGGAAAAAAAAAAAAAAAACCCCCCACCCAAAAAAAAAATTAAAAAAAAAAAAAAAAAAAAAGGTATTTAATGAAAGAAAGTTATAAAAAAAAAAAAACACCAAAAAAAATTTTTTAAAAAAAAAAAAAATAAATATTTAGGGTTTTTTTTGGGTAAAAAAAAAAAAATTTTTAAAAAAAAAAAAAAAAAACAAAAAAGAAAAAAAAAGGAAAAAAAAAAAAAAAAAAAATTAAAGGGGTTTTTTTTTGGGGGGGGGGAAAAAATTATGTAGTTATTAAAGGAATTTTAATTAAATAAAAAAGAGTAATGAACCATTAAAAGGGCATTGCATTTTTTTTTCTGTATTGTCGACCGTTAAACTGCGTCTAAGGATAGACCACGAGTACAGGGAAACGGACTCCTAGCTTGGACCACCAATATAGCTTAGCTTGAAGGGATCGTCAGCTTCAGAGCAACGGCACGGAAAGCTGACGATGTCGGTTCAAGTCCTTACACGAGTCGAAAATTTTTTCAATTTATTTTCGATTTTTAAATAATTAGTTTTTTTTTAACTACCAATATACACACACTAATCTTAATACAGTTTTAAGGCCGATTTTTGGTCTAAAATGTATTGATTTCCTTTCTGCATACGAAGTTTGAGGGTATACATATATAGCCGTCGAGTTATAATACCTAACATTCATCAAGTGATGGCATGCAATGTAAACAATATTAGTGGAATAGTTAATTAGATTTTGTAGAGCCCCACTGCGTCTTAATATTATTTGCGTTCCGAGGCTAATTCGATATTAGTACCTACTACTATTGTATTCATTTAATATTTGATTTGATAAGTGCTTTCTGACACAATGGGGGGATTTTTTCCACCATCAAAGTACGGGCTGCTATTTGAATTAAAAATTTCAAATACCGAATTAAGATATAGCACATTATCTAACCGTTATTCGAACACGGATCTTGTGATCTGGGTGTAGTGTAGTAACCACGAGATCAACGGGACACTCAAAATATATGAAGAAACAAACATTGCCAAGCTTGAGAAATATAATTAAAGTATTACAAATGATAAAATTAAAGAAAAAAAAGAAATTTTTATTGCATTGGAAACAGTTTAACCCTTATGAAAAAAACATCAGATTAAACAGTCAGTCTTTTAAATTAACAATTAGTGCCTTGCAGGTAAACTTCTCAAAGAGACTGAATTCGTTTGAAAAACTGTCTACACTAACTCAAGCCATTCAGTTAAGGTGTACTCCGAAAGTAGATATAGATGATTCAAACAAGTTAGCGTTAATTAAACGTGCTGCTAACGATGTTCGTTAATAGAAATGTAAATTGTGACGGTTTACAACTTGTTTCGAGTTCACACTTCCCTTTTAGTACAATGTGATCATGGCGCATCAAATATGGGCTTTTTTATGTCACTGCGCAAGGATTTTGAGTGTGGGTGTATGTTTGAATTACGTTTGATAGATGGCGTGTGTAAACATCTTGTTTATTAAGTTAGTATTATTTAAATAATACACTTTAACGGTTTAAAACGCGATATATAAGTTAAACTTATTTGAAATTGATTTTTAACCGGCCGGAGTTACAACGTTTTCAAAACTGAACTAATATATCTCGTTTTAAACCGTTAAAGTGTTTTATTTAAATGTGTACTACTCACGTAAACTATAGACAGTATTTAAGTCAGTATTATATAAATATTATAAAACATACAGAAGATATACGCAAATTGTATAAACATTAACGGTGTATAGGTTATCTACTTTTTGCCGACGAGATTGAGGTCATAGCAGTGTGTGGAAGAACACAATGCTCGCAGGCTGTTGCTCGAAGAACAATGTTTCCAAGCAAACCTTTGTATGGACATTGACAAGACGAAAATAATGCCAAACTCCAATGTAGCGCGTACATTATTCTTTTTTTTATGATTGAGGTGGACAGACAAGAAACACCCCATATAACATATAACCGAAACGCGATTACACATCAACATCAGCCCCGTATGCAGCAGCTGGGACTTGGGCTTCCTTAGATATATGTACAAGTAGCTGCAAAGGCGGCTTTGTCCGCGTAGAACGGTCACTTTGGGCATGCAAATTTGGTTTTTCACGACGTCGTTAACGGTCGCCTTAAAAGATACACATACTGTCGCGGATTTTTTTTTAGATCATTTAAAGATTTATTGTTTTATACAAACTACATACTATACTCATAGGTGAATAATTTATCCCGCTTTTTTCAACATTTCTTACTGTGTCTTCGCTACTATTAGTCGCAGCGTGATCGTTTTATACTCTAAGACCTGCCTCAAAAAATTCTCTAGCTAAAACAACTTAAATTCAAACCAATGGTTCCTGAGATTAGCGCGTTTAAATAAACAAACTCTTCAGCTTCATAAGTAGTAGATAGATAGGTACACCAAGGTATAGTAAGACGGCCAGAGCCGCAACGGGAGATTATACAATGTATATGTGATATTATAGTCTAATAGGATGTAGTCAATTTTCTTGTCAGAGAAAACTATTGAGTAAATATCTTTATAAAGTATTACATTATGTATCTGTAGTTTTTAACATCTACACTGTATTTAGTCTGTATATCTCACATTGTCTCTTTCTGTACTATGGTAACTTGTCAATCTTTTATATAGTGATGGCTTCGTACTTTTGTTAATATTAAACGTGTGATACAGAATTCTAACAGAAGTTTTACTAAAAATACTGCATAATCTCAATAAAAACTACATTTTGATGTATGCACCGAGAAGCGAACTCCCAAACTCGCGTTCTATCATTTATTGTTTGATAAATAAAAATTCCATTAGCAAATACAAATTATAACTTTTACATACATTTTACTCATCAGAATAATTAATTGTAACCATTTTTTTTTATTTCATGCCTATATATGTATACCTGTGCTAATTTCCAAAACAAAGGATATATTTGAATTTTTTTTTCAAAAAATTATAACGTAGTCAGGTTGTGTAAGTACAGTAGGTAACTAATATGTTTGTATACTGTGGATTGTTTTGTAAGCCAATAACGACGGTATCAATGTGTATCGAATAAAGCAATGTAGTTCATAATATTTACTTCTTATAAGGGTGCGTGTATATACATGTAACATTATGTAAGTACTGAAATTACAGTGCGCAAGTGGTGCATGGTATATAGTGGTATCAATTGGTTAAGATCCGACAATGACGTGTAGGAGGTAGCTCGTTAGAGTAGCAGCACGGAACGCTGTAGATACCGGTTCAAGGCCTGCCTGCGTCGTAGTTTTTTTCTAAAATCATTTTAATTCAAATAATGTCATAATGTGCAACATATGAAAAATGTGAAAATTTCGAACATAAATTCATTTTAATTTTTTGTTAAAAGCGTTTTATTTCATATGTTTCTAATGGTGGTGGTTCTACATACTCTGTAACAGATGACAATAAACGCCGCTCTAAATTGGAGGGGGAGGAATTATGCAAGAGTACCTATCGGTGCTAAAATTAAGATTTTTAACCTTAACATTCTCGATGCCACATTTTGCTTCAGGGGCGGGGTAAATGTGACAGCATATGACCTTAAAATATAAATCCTGTATTACCAAACATTGTCCGTGACCACCCTAGCCCCTATCCCCACTATCTTTACGAATATTATAAGCTGAAGAATTTGTTGGTTTGAACGCGCTAATCTCAGGAACTACTGGTTCGAAATGAAAAATTATTTTTGTGATGACTAGAGTATTTATCGAGGAAGGCTATAGGCGCTGCGACCAATCGGAGCAAAGAAACAGTTGGTAATGTGAAAAAAAGGGGGTTAATAGTCAACGTTGAGGGTTTCCGTCGCGTGCGCTGCCAAAACCGTTCAAGATACCAAAAAATATGACGAAGAGAATTACACGATTTAAAAAAAATGCTGACCATCATGATTTTAAAAAATGTTTGCGATGATATGTATCGTTTAAGATCTCGCAAAAAGGAAATTTGTAGACTTGAGGAGGTGGTTTGCAAAAACAAATATTGATGCCCAAAATAACTATTCTATGCAGACGAAGTCGAGGATACAGCTAGCTATTTAAATGGATAAACAGATTTTGATAATTTCCAATATGTCTTCAAATGTACATCGAGTGACATTACGTCCTCCGCAAAAGCCAATTAGTTTAAGTCCGGGTATCAAATTGCCACTCATATGCAATGCCTATAAGAAGGTCCGCGTGGGAAGCGACTAATAAGTGTTCAATTGACATTAAATGTTACCAAGTTCTGGGTCCATGTTTTTACCGATGTTATTTTGTCCTATTAATTGGATCGGATTACGATTTGTATGAAGAATCGTGGTTCTAGTCTCGAAAACACGTGTAACTGGAGAATAGAGATTAGTATGCAAGGTAGGTCGTTCAAAATGAGCTTATTCAATTAAAAGTGTTTGGTAACTTTAAAGCTTTTCGCATAGTTAGGCATATGATGGTATTATATAAATTGGAAAATTATTAAGATTGAAAAAAAATTACGACAAGGCGGGACCGGTGTCCGCAGCGTTTCGTGCCGCTGGTCTAACCAATGGATGGATGGGTCAATTTTTTTATTCCAAATAGATTTTTAATGTGTTAAAAGTGTCCTGTTCGAGCTTCGAGGCCAAATCAACTTTTTTTCCCTGTAAGAGTATTTATTATTCCCATAATATTATATAAAGTTGTTCGAACTAATAGACCTTTAGAAAGATGGTTAAATATTTGATTTTAATTTCAATCGAAGTGTTTTACGATATTATAGTGTTAGGTTTTAAGTTCATGAAAACTTATGCATATAACTAAGTTATGCTTTTATTAATATATACAATTCCTTGTCACAAATGTAATCAAGTGTCAACTGCAAGACGCATGAGATTGTATGACAAATGACAAATATTTTACACAAATAGTTTTATCAACAATAGTACATATTAACATTTAATTTAGATTAAAAATTAAATCAAACAGCGTGATCATAACGTATCTTAACGTAAATCGACACAACTTTAAATAAAACACTTTTAACAGTTCTAAAAGTGAAATTGATTAGTTAAATAATCTCTTATTACAAGTATATTTAATTTATGATCACAGCTCTTGCAACAAAATGGTCGAGTCGTCAGGTTAAATAAAAAATCAATCAACACTATGTAAACTACATAATATATTTCGCATATTGAACTCGAAAAAAGTGTTTATACAATACTATGTTGATTTAAGTTTTAACATTTTATGATCATGCTGTTTTATTTAATTTTAAGTTAAATTTAAAATCAATTTTATTATTTAATTTTAATTTGTAGTGGTTTATCTAAGTCAACACACGTTGCAATTACAAATATCTGCAGTTCAAATCTTTAAATAAAGATAATGACCAAAGTTAAGACGATTCCGTATAATATTGTTTTCCATGTTTGACACATCTGTACGTCTATTTAATTAAGTAATTTAAACTTGTAGTGTTTAAACGTATGTTTTTTGACCGAAGATTCGACCACAATTATTAAATTAGGTATGTTTATCGGTATTTGAAATCGAAGCCTCCGAGTTAGTTCTTGGGCTTAGAAGTATTCCTTTGATGCGCGAAAGCTCAAGGAAAAACCTGTATTTTCAAATAAAACACTTTTAACAGTTTAAAACGCAAAGCATTCGAAACGTCTACGGTCTGACGTTTAAAGACTTTGTAAATGTAAAGCGAATTTCACTTTTTTAACCGTTAAGTGTCTTAATTTAAATGAACTACAGACAGTACTTAACCAGTGATTTTAAAAATGAATATACACATATATAAATATAACCTCAATCTTATCGCTGAAACTTAAATAAGAACATCAAGAAATCAATGAGTAATTATTTAACATCTCTATTTACGCTTCGAGACAAACACCCGATAAGAACCAAAGTGTTCAGGCCGGGCTTCTGAATTTCAGTTTACATTACCTCTCCGCGTCGCTTAGTTGAGAAATGCTATTTTTCTACCTTTGCTCCTCGTTTGTGTTGCTGTCCGCTTTTGTTATTCTGAAGAAGATTAAAATTAGACAAAAGGTAAGGGATCCCGCCATCTTGGTAACCGGTAATCGCTTTGTGTGCTCGATCGAAAATATGGTAATTTATGCGCTGGCAGAAGCGGTTTGAACTTGATCTTAAACTCTTAAAGGTTTTAAAGCACGTTTTATCTCACAATAGAATCGTAAAGCGTAAAAATGAAAACTTTTAACAATAAAGATTTTTAGGACAACTCCAGTGAGTTAAGTTCTTATATTGTCAAATAACAAATTTAAACAATAAATATCATTATAATTATGGTTATAATATATTAATATATGGTATTATACCGTTCTTTCTAGAAGGAATTCTTTGATTATTTCGGCGCTATATTCATAAATGGGTCGAGTTACACAGAAAACTAGTGTCTAAAATTTTAAATAATACATACTGCAGTGTCGTAAAAAGTTATTTATCAAGTATACAATACAAAAACAATTACATATGGATAATTATCATACCCTAAATTACATGCGATATAAAATACTGTCTCCAGTTTGCGTGAGTAGTACCTACACATTTAAATAAAATACTTCACGGTTTAAAACGCGATATATTTTTGTTAAACTTGTTTGAAAATTATTTTTAACTACGGGCCGACGTTTCGGATGCTTCGCAGCAGCCGTGTTCACGGGGAGATCACGGCTGCTGCATAATGAATGCACTAATACACAGGGAGAATAATTTTCAAACAAGTTTAACTCAAATATATCGCGTTTTAAACCGTTAAAGTGTTTTATTTAAATGCGTACGTTAATATTTTTGCTACATCGGATTGTGCACATCTAAGTATATAAAAATGTGTATTTGGGAGAACTCCCACTAATTTCACAAAATTCAGTATACAGAATGTTCGAATGAGCGGGACAAGTGTAACATTCCAAGTGGTTCCTGAATAAGGCATTTTATGGAGTGGTTATCGCTAAAATTGCCGAAAAACTATTTGCGCTTATAATGAGAATAAACACTAAGTTTTATACGCCTTCTTGCATTAGAGATAGAGTTCCGAACTCCGATGGGATGTTTCTTTCTTCAGAGAATTTCGTAATATTCTAGATCCAAAAACAAATTAACAAAAATAAAATGAAATAATTAAAAATCGATTTGAGATTTTTTTTAATTACAACACGGGCAGAATTTGATCCGGCTCTGAGAACTCAAAATTCATTTCAGTTCAAAATGGGTGGCTGGTTGAGTTATCTATGGTGGGGCGGTGACCCCGACCTGGTCAACCCCATATCAGGCCTGACCAGAAGAGAAGTGTATGCCGTGCAACAATCCTGGGCCCCTGTTTACGTAGACTCAGTAGCGAATGGGACAGAATTATTAAGAAGGTAATATTTAAATTAAGTCATTTAATTTTAAGAAATTGATATTCTTCAAAATGTTAACGGAATCCGAATAAGAATAAGTTAATATATAATATATATTATATATATGTTAGTGAGCAAATTTACTATAAGTATAATATCAGTATGAAAGCCCCCTTTTCCCCCTCTTAGGGCATGGGACGAACACATTTCTGTGTCCGTTTCACTGATCCGTTCTTTTAACGATTTCAGACATCTGTGCCCTGCCCGCCCGAAACATTTTTTTGTTTCCCTGAGATTCGAACCCAGGAACTCTCGCGCTTAACGCAATGCTTAACATTGGCTACAAAATGCGGTCATTATATATAGTTAGTGAGCAAATTTACTATATATATTAAGTAATACGATTCCACGATGGGCATAAGCTGGACCAAATTCGCTAGAATTGATAGGGTAGACCAAGTAAAAGGTTTTTTTTCGTCAGCATTAAATCGAGCAGTGAAATACGTTTTCTCTAAATAACAAATAGATTTCTTAAAAAAAGGTGCTCACGACCTTAGCGCCATCTATGTTACAAATCACGAACTGTAACATCGTTGTAAATAGTTGTTTAACTCTAGGATTCTCTTGTTTGAAAATCGTTTATCACTAGCACTAGAGAGGAAAATTCTTTCGATACGTTATCAATAAGTTAAGAGTCACTAACATTATAAGTTCTATCTGATAAGTATCACACTCGAACTTCTAACTATTAACTCTGTTTACATTAAGTTGTTTCTGTCGGATATGAGACAGAAACTCACGAGCCTGTAACATGAAGTTAGTGAGTTATAGACATGAAATAAATACCTATAATCTATGTTGTTAAGTCAGCCGTGAAACGTTAATACAAATCAATTTAGCTTCACTTCTTTATGATAGTTAGACAAGCATATAGTTCATTCAATATAGCCAGCCATATAACATCTCAAGGTGCACTGCCGATTTTGGCTTTGATTATTCGGAAATCCGCAGACTGAAACTGAAGCGCGATTAAAGTTGACAGCTTTTTCATATGTATGTGGTTCGTGAAGCCGACGCAATTTCGATATTCCTACCACCTGTTTAATATCCTAATTTCCAGACGAAGTCCAATGTTTCATAAACATTATAAATTGCTTAGAAAATTTGTTGGTGGGGATCGACCCCACGACAGACACGAGCCTAAAACAGCTTGAAATATCAAATCTTACAGATTATTCCAAGCGTACCCAGAGACAAAAGATTTCTTCAAAATGGTGAAGAGATCTTCGGAAGAAGAGTACGCCCACAACCCCCAGTTCAGGGCACACGTTATAAACCTCATGTCGTCGATTAATTTGGCGGTCACGAATCTAAACCAACCGGAAGTGGTAGCCGCCATGATGAACAAATTGGGAGACTCACACGGAAGACGGAAAATACAGGAGCAACATTTTCATGTGAGATCGAATTTTTAAAGCTAACATCAACTTGCGATTTACACCTTTTGTAATTGTATCTAATCTTATATAGGCCAGACTACAAGGTTGGTTGCATATGCATGCATTCTTGTATGCTCTTCCCTCGGGATGAACGATTTAACTAAATAAGCTTTTCCACTTCAATGTATATTGTAACGATTAGAGCAACATTTGACCCATAAAAAAACATCTAACAATTATATTACATAAATTTAGGTTTTATAATGTTATTTGAAACCTGGATAAGTGAAATTTAGTGGGACAAAAAAATTGTAAATTTTCGTTTATATGTGAAATCACGTTTTCCATCGTGGGGCGAATCACTAGTCCTAGTCGCTTTTATTCACAGCATTGATCAGACTTTATCCCCTGCCCGACCTAAACAATCTGTTTCCCCTTTTCGAATCAAGAACCTCTCTCACATAACGCAATTCTTTAACAATTTACCTACAGAGGGTGTCAAATTTTCATTTGTTCATTTCATAATCATCTAAAAAGCTGTATCTATGCGCTACAATATGGAAACAACTGTTTTTTTTATTTACAGGCCCTGAAAAACGTGATAGTCAAAATGTTCATAGACGTACTAAAACTGGATAGCAACACGCTCGGCGCTTGGGGCAAAACAGTGGACTTCTGGTACAAACACATCTTCGAGACCTTAGAGACAGAGTCCAGATAACGGATGCAGAACGGAAGATTAGAATAAGTTTCATACTATATTAGTTAGACTTTCTATCGCAAATTATCGATGATATTGTATTTATTTGTAAGTTATTAATATTAAAAATAGAAAATCTTTACTATGCTTTATTGAAGTGTTCTGGATAACAGGGATGAGGAAAGGGGGGGTGAAAATAAAACGCCCAATTTTATTTTTTATTTATTTTTTTACAATTAATCAGATAACATACATATCAAACCAGCCGAAGTATGGCTAAACCCATTTATTATCTAAACTTACGAACAATACAAGAATTGATACATCTCAAATACGCTTACCCTAAATATATAGATATATTATATAATAATATGCATCCACTCTACATAAAATCTACAACCTACTTATTCATAATCTAAGTTTGCATAAATTCAAAGTAAATATGCCCAAAAGAAATATTGTTGAACTATGAATATACAATATATAACTTTTTGGCAATTAATTGAGTATCATTTCTGTGCATAGCAAAATTAATTTTCTTTAACATGTAACTTAGATCTTATTTATAAAGAGGCCACAAATATAACATACATTTCTGTCGTCAGTTCGATTACATAGGGACTTTTGTTAAATATTATTTATTGCCTATACTATAAACGTTACCCTTACTAACTGAATTACCCTAGCAGTGCTGTGCAGTGAGTGGTGGGTGTACGGGCGGGCGCTCCCGCCTTGTGCGTACACGTTGCGCGGGCGCACGAGGACCTCTACGTGTATCCTTACTACGCTTAACATAACACATATACCGTTACGATACCATACAACACTTCACATAATGATCGAAACAACTATTTGTCATCTACATAAAATTTTTTCCAAATGTTTATATTAAAATATTTCTACTTATCGTAACCTTTTCATTAGTTACAGCCAACTTTACCAATAATTGATACATTAGACTCTCAAATAGATCTCTACTAACTATTATTAATGGTAAAAAATAAAGAATAAAATACTTCTAAACATTGCATTTCAATCACATTAGGTTTAGTTATAATTATACAATAATAACATCTTTTAAAACCCGAACATAAGTATTACAAGAACATTGATATCGTTGAGTTCTGGAATGGAAAATAGCACACTTAAATTCACTAACTGTTACGCTTACATAATAATTATTGTTCTCCTGCATTGTTTGTAAAATACATTGCTTTTAGGTAGAGTTTCAGAAAAATAACAATCGAAATATATCAACTATGTCATGCGCTGATACGTCGCGATATTTATAGCTTAATTAAAAAAATAACTTAAGAAACGTCAATACAGGTGGGTGTACCAAATAACAGTGCAGTGCGCTCGATAAGTACTGGGGGGAGCGATAAATAGTATTAATATATAGGTGAGGTTATCGAATGAGGTAATAGATACAAGGATTGAGACCGCCGAGCTCGCCGACCGGGCCTGCGTCTCTTATTTGGTACGAGAGCCCGACGCGCTGGGCCCGCAGCCGCTCCCACACCGGGCCTCCACGTCAAGGCACATTCTCGCCTGCGCGGCCGCAGCGCGGACTCACATACACGCACACGCGCAACTTAACGAAGAATTTGAGATATCGAGAACACTAAACGAGTTTCACATAAATGCCGAATAGTTACAAAAAAACACAAGGAACACTACAGCAGCAATCAAATTGCGAATACATTTGTACTACGTAAAAAATTAATACACAACCATTTGCGCGAAAAAAGACTGAAAAAGTTCAACTTTTCTTTTTGTCACGATGAAACAGGCAACGATCAATATTCCGGAGAGATTACATTCGATGGACACCGCGGTGTACCTGTTTCATCGTCGTCTAATACTAGATCTTTAGAATAGATTTCTCATCACAGAGATTTTGCACAAAAAATCGTCTATATTAAGCCTATTGATATTCAATTATGAAATTTATTATCGTCTTACTCGTTACGTTAATGTCGAATAATAGTACGAATACAAAGGAGGATTAATTACACTGTTGTAACGTGAGACGAGACAGCTTAAAACTAGGCTAACTTATCGATTAGTATTATTTTGATATTGTTATTTTTACGTCACTGCAACACGCTTTATATAAAACTACATTGTACTTTAAAAATCAAAGGTGGTACCGAAAAATATACTTTATTATAAAAAAACAACAACGCCAATCGTTCGTTAGTTTTAGAGAGATGCCACACTCTACCGATAAAAGCACTGCGACCGCTCGACTCGGACAGAAGGAGAATCACCGAACGGGAAATGTTAGACGATATGCAACGTTTGAGAAAAACAAAGTTCAGATGGCGTCGGTGGTTATCGTGGGACCTACAACGTTATCAGTCTCTCTTCGTACAGATAGGTGTCACGTCGACGAGTTAGGGGGAGAACGAATACTAAAGCGCTGGCAGTAGGAGAACTCTAATTAAAGTAATATCCTCATTCGACTCACTGGATAATATTAAAAATATCTTCTTAATCACAGCTATCAGTCTGTTCAAATTTAAATTAAGTATATTTTCAGAAGCGAATTAGTCGTTCCTCACTCGTAGGCTATTCAAGTACGTTCAAGGTACAAAAGTGACTAAGAGCGCAGAGTATTGTGAACATCGGGGATTTCGGTCGACACTACGAGTTACGTATGCGCCTCTCTTACAGTACAATTGAACGATGAATATAAACTTCACGCAGGTACAACAGAGATCTAGTGAAAGAATAATACGAATACAACTAGGTTCAATAAAAGGATATGATATACGATTATGCTCGATAACGAAGGCTCTTCTAAGCGATGTTCGAACGCGAGAGACTAGAGAAGCGTGTCGTGTTAGCGAGCAGTACCGGAGTCTACTGCATCAATTAACTGTCGTGGGGGGTTGGCTTCGATACTCATACACACATTATATACATCACACGCGGTGCGCAAATCGAAATGCATCATGAAAGGTACAGTTCACGAGTACTGCTCAGTGAACCGACGGACTGGATGTATCTTACCGACCTACGATAACTATAAATATAGCAGTTAAAAATATTCTCAGCGATCACATTTATTAAATTACCTCATAGAGAAATTTAGCTTAGTTCAACATTTATCAATGGCCCGCTGTTTACACGTAAAGTCACTCAGTACATTTTTTAAAATATTTTGTTATAATCAATTAATTATTCGTGTTTATCAACACCCTTTCACTTACAGCTATATACCGACAATACAAAAATCCATTCACTATAATTAAGGTAAATTTTAGATATTTAAACACTAAAATGTAAAATATGAAACATCCTAAATAAACTCTGATATTCCAATTTTAGGCATTAGCTCAATTAATTAAATATAATATTCTCGAGTGACTATGACAAAAGAGAAATAAATGCAATACAATAATACTACCCGACGATGCCCCGAAAGAGTCGAGAGGGTCCAAGCTGCTCGGGCGGCCTATCTACTCCTCTATCCGCTACGTCAAAGCCTTCGTTAGTATATATTTGGTATTCACTTAATCGCACCACAATACAAGACTAGAGGAATGATTGCCTCTTGTGGCGTCGCATCGCCGCCACTCCGTCCCTCGACATAAAGGAAGACTAGTTTCGTCGTAGACATTATCACCCGACGTACAAAAATATATATAAATAAAGACAACAGGCGAACGTTAAATCTTACCAAATTAAAAGGCCCTGAACATTGTGCACTATCCCTACGGCTATCCTAACGCGTCACAGTATATTATGCGGTTGCGGGCGCGTGCGAATCAGAATGTCTTTTGTATGCATCGGAAACGTACGATTCGAAGAGTTGGTCCCTCGAGACTGCGATGGCGAACGAGCGCCGAGATCGGGTCGAACGCGCTGATACACGAATATACATAACAAAAATAATAGATAGAGCTATTGTACGTTGAGTCAGACGAATTAGGAATATGCGAAACCGCACGAGCGTCAGCGGCCGACCGAGACCGGCAAATATACGTCGACACGATGCGTTACACTAGAGTGGTCCATTATTAAAACATTACAACTAATCATTGGAGATGGCAATACTAATTTTACAATTTTACTCCGCTAAGGAAACGTTAGATATAAATAATAGTAAAAATAAAACAACAATATGAGCAACTACTATCTGAATACTTGAGCTAGAGCATAATTAAAACCGGAGCAGCTTGGATGAGATAGACGGATCGGACGAACGGCTCCCATTTGTACGACCCAATTTAGTGATGTCAGAGATCCGCGGACGAGCTAACGGCTTTAGGACGTCGACTTTGGCATTCAACTGTTACGGAATCGATGCGGCTGAACAAACTTCACGAGAATAAAAATAAATAAGGAAGATAAAAATATGTACACAGGTATAGATATATATAAAATGTTGATTGATGACATAACACTTATAATAAAAGTAAAACGTAGCTAAGCTCATTAAAGATTACACAAGGCGTCGGCGCGGGCGCGGGCCCGGTGCTCGCGGCCGCGTATTGTCTACGGCTAGGCGAGCTCCATCATTATCATTAATTTGAAGGAAACGATTCAACCTGCCATCTGTTACGGTAACGTACCACAGTTCATTGAGGCACAATCATTGGTTTTTTATCATATTTTTACATTATTTTTCTTTTTTTTTGTTTTTTTTTGTTTTCCTTACATTCGAATTGTATCTATGATAATTATTATTAATATTATTATAATTACTTTTAGGTACGTAAATTTATCCTAGATAACAGAAACAAGTCACGAAAATGTTAGAAGTGAAAGCGTGAAGCGTATTAAAATCTTTTAAGAATATAATTCCACAATATATACATATTACAAGTATATGTTACGGTATTAAATATACAACAACGTAATAATAACACAGACTAAATTGCACGCGGCGCAATTGTGTGCAGGAAAAAGACGCAGTCCTTGAATCGAGTGGAGATTCAGTTAGCGCGGCGCGAACGCCACTCTTCACAACCTAGCCGGGCTACGTCGGCTCGCGGGCCGCCCGAGCGGGCGAGCCGTACGGGCGTGCCCGCTCGCCAGATCGCCGACAACTAACACACTACACCACAACGCCTACATTACGTCTCATTAAATAACTTTTAAGTACTGTTTACAATTTAACTGACTAAAAACTTCAAGGCATGACTTCTATCGTCTTTATTCTATGGACACATATACTACAGGGCACTGAATCATTATACTTTCGTTATTACTTGGCTTGTCTAAATTTAAAAATTGAAAAAATCTTATAAAAATTAATTTTTTTCTTTTCCATTATTTTTTAATCAATTTTATTGCTGTATTAAATTCATATTAAAACCAGTAGGCAACTGCGCTTGAGGCATCGAGTTTCGGTGTATACGTGGACAGAAGTACACCAGACGATTGAAACAATAGTAATACGGTTCGCTCCATCGAATCTACTAAAGAAACACCCTCACTTCAAAATTGAGCTCGGCAACAATGGAATTGACATCGGCCCGAATCGCGTGCGCCATTGTTGCGTAGACGTAACGAGGTTTAGGAACATCAGATCGATAACCCGTACCGCAAATAATTTCAAAACAATTTGGAAGATATGTCTACATTATGCGAATGCTTCGTTCCGACCGCCGTTCGATATCTTTGATACTGATTCTTTGGCACCTAACGTTTCGCGTGACGCTGCAGAGGCGGCGAAGAATACGTAACGAATATTATGCGTCCCGTTTCCTGTGAAGAGATGTCGCATGAACACATACAGAACTAACTACAACTAAGTGTCCGAACACGCGTCGATCACTCGCTTATCGAATTAAATTTGTGAAGAGTTCCCGAGCGCGAGGCCCGATAAGGTACAGCGAATACTTACACCTAACTTAGCACTAATCGTTATTAAGATCACTGGAAGATGCTCAAAGTACAAGATACACGTTGATAAATTAGTGGTACGCTTTCGTGATCGATCGCTTGATCGCAAGCGTGGTGGGTCCGCATTGGGGCCCGCCCCCTTCCGAGACGGGGCCGCGAAGACTCGTCTCATCGCGCTACTTCTACCCCCGGATACCGATATGGTTCTCCGGACGACGTCCCTATTTAGGTGGTCCTGGTCGATCGCCCGTCGAACCAAACCGGCCGAGTGCAAGCAGCCGAGGGGCCGAGCCGGCGCTCCCGCTCACAGGGACCGCGGGCCTAAGTCTTAAGCCACGTCGCCCCGACTACCTATCCCATAATATACTGGTAATGATAAAATATTTTGGCAGAGTATCTCTGTGGCACACCATCAATAAATTAAAAAGGTAAATAAAAATTGTAAATAAACTTTCATATGATAACGAACATTTACAAGTGCGATCGTTGCCGTAAAATATCAATAGTACGCTTATCGGAGCTTAGCCTATAGGACTTAAGTTATCTTAATCTTACGTCTAAGATGATCGTAATACCGAGACGCTACCGCTACAGGTATATTATTAACAGAATATCTAAAGCATATGTCACTTTGAATAACGTTCAAATTGAGCCTATAGAAAATACCACAAATCTTTTATTAAATAGATATGATATGGCTAAATTTAAGTTAGAACTTTATACTTATCTATACACAAAAGTGTAATATTTAAATTACCGTCAATTATAGTACTTTTATAACACGTCTCACAAATGTATGTAATATAAAATGATAAAACAATTTTCAATTTAATATATTAGGTTACCCTTACATTAGTCGTATAATCTAGATAATCGTTTTATATATTTATTTAAACATAAAGTGGCACTTGAATCACAAATACTGGAAAAAATTTGGGGAAACGGCATCGGCGGTGCCCCGCGGCGCGACGGCCACTCCTCAGCCGTCCTTAGGCAAGATCAGATCACACGGCGAGCCGGCCGCCTTCCCTTCAGACTATGCGGCTACGCGGCTTAAAGGAATATCGCTACTACAATGCACGTCCAATCTCTTTTTTTGGCTTTTCTCTTTTTCTTAATCGTCATTACGTATTCATAATCAACTAAGTAAACATCTTCAATCCGGGCGAAATGCACTTAGAATTTATTGCTCAATAAAATATCACTACTGGAAAACGAGAGCTCGGCGCGAGCGACAAATTCGAAACTGAATAAATAATATAAAACACGACACGGTAAGCGAATAAAAACGAGAAAATAAAAAAAACGCAAAGAAAACTCGGAACGCAATCGTCCGCGCAGCGAAACAGCAACAGCCCGCGGACGCAACAAAATAAATACACGCTAACGAGTGCCGCTAGCACGTGCGCTTCCGTGAACGCAATTCTGGAGTCTGCGCATTCACGTCCGCGCGCAATCGATTGATTTCTAAAACCATTTCATGTCGCAAGTTCATGTCGTGTTACGAGCGGAACAAATACGTTAAATTCGAGTATCGTAAAGGGCATGGACGCGCAGACTGGACGCTGCGCTCGCGGAAAGGACGCGCCTTCGAGCGGCACGGGCACGGGACGAGTGACTGAGGTAGCCCGCGACACTAACCCTACCGCCGACATTACCATATTTGGTGATCGCGACAACGCGTGCGCACGCGCGTCTAACACGCGTCCGCGCGCACCGCCCGCGACTATCTTATATACACTAAATACTCTACAATGAACACTTACGAAACAGTAGACGATAGTATGTGGACAGTTGGCTACCGCGGGCGAGGTGAACGATCCGGTGAGGTCGCTCAGAATTAAGCATTTGTACGACGAAGCGCGTTTCAGTACGGCCGCAAACTGTGGTCTCTATGCCCACTGCAAGGGTTTGCGCCCGTAAAAACGTAGAGAAACTATCGCACAGTGCGACATTTTAACGCACCGTCACCCCGCCCGCACCACGTGACTAGGCGAAAAAATCCCACTCGCGAGAGTGAGACAAGCGTAATTACAACTAGACACCTATTTCGGTCCATACCTCAGGTGACGCTCGACATTTGTACATATACGGCGCCGGGCAGAACTGTGCGGTTCCGGAACGCTAAATTATTATTATCACGTTTAAATTGACGTAGACGTCGCGGGACGTCGCTTTGTGCTTGGGGGAATCGCAAAATTCTGCTTACAGTACGCCTGGGCGCGACTCGACGCGGCGGGCGGCATTTCCACAGCAGATAGTCACCCGCAGCGTAGAGGGCGTCATATAGTGGTGTTATACATATAATCTAAAGGTGAAAATAGATTACTGAGTCTCGCGCAGGTCGGGTGTCGAGCACGGTGCTTAGATGGATTCTCCGCCGAGCAGATCAGGCGGTAGGAACGAGTTAAGAGCGGAGGGCGTGGCGCGAGCCTCGTGCTGGTCAGGCCAGAGCCCGGGGAATCCGCCCCAACTGTCCTGCTGCAAAGGGTAACATTGCAGGTCAGTACAACCTCGAATTCATTGTTATTAACTCTTAGCAGCAGACAGATTGACAGAATCTCAAAAAAGAGAGACAGTTCAACTTACCTTGGAGCCTCCACCGCCCCTCCAGGCGCCGCCACCACTCGAGCCCAGATGCTGCAGTAGCAGCTGGACGTCAGACTCCACTGGGGACTCCGCGAATATCGTAGTGTTGCTCAACACGCAGTTATTTAGGGCCATTTGAGCCTAAAATAATAGAATATTTATATAAAACGCTGGAAATATGATCCTATTGTAAAGATGTAGGTACTGTGAAGGCCATCACTACATTAAAGGAAAACTCGGTATATTATATATTCTCGCTAATTTACAAAAAAAACATTAATTCATAAATATTTCATATAAAACTTCACAAGTTATAGAAAAATATATTTTTAAGGTCACCCATTAAAGTATTCATTGAAACATGAAAAAAGGTTTAAAAGTAAATTTGAAAATTATTATTAAGTTAATATAGCTTAAACCATCGTTAATATCTTTTGTGGTTATTTATGGTATACCTTAGCTGCCTCCTCGCGTGTGGAGTAACGGGCGAGTGCGAGACCCTGGTTCAGGTACAGGTGGAAGTTCTGGAGTGGGCCATGCTGTACGCAAAGGGTCTTCAAAGTGGACCCGTCGATCTGATTAGAAAATTGCCTTTGATTAGATTCAGAAACACACAAATTGTAATATATGTGGTTATAAATTGCTTCGAAAATATTTTTTATTTTATGTTTGGGTAAAAAGTTTATGGACGGCGATAGAAAGGTATATAAATATAATAAACCGTGCTTGGTTTTCGTCGTAATTATTTTATTATTTATTTTGTCGTTTATTATTGTCATTATTTCAAGTCCAACCTCCTAAGTAGTATTAGGAGCATCCTAATAGTAACTTCTCTTGTAGGGTTAGGTATAGTCCTAACCCTACAAGATGAGTAAATTTAATTCAAGAATCTGGTCAGGTTGAGTAATATGTAAAAAAGAAATTATGAACTAGAAACATAGCATCTCAGTTTAAATTTACATATTTATTTATTCTCTTGTAGTAATAAAACTAAACCAGAATCTGTATTATGTGAACATAAACGAAGCCATGGAAAATAAAACACGTCAGTCGAAACGAACAATTGAATGAAAACAAGTTGTTGTTATGTACCGAGTCACTTGTGCAATTATTACGACATTAGACAACTGTATCGCAATTCGGTACAAATGCGTCATTGTTATTATTACGAAAGCACGCCGCACTTGATCAAGCGAGCAGGTTGGGATTTTATATTTGATCTGTGCATATTGTCTTAAACGAAATTATATTTTAATAGGGCTTTAACGTCGTAATCTTCAACGATAACAATATTTACATAAAGGTTTTTTTTAAACCACTATGCCTTTCTGGCCCCGTTGAATAAAACTCTAAAATACTATATAAGGAGCACCATTTCGTAGATAAAAATAAATATTAAACCATGTAAAGGTTAAAATAAGTTCAAAAGTTTTATTTTCAATCCAGCTAATTTACGTGATCGCTGGACAAATTTCAATGCTACCTACATGTGTATATAAAAATGTATGACTCACTTGGGCAGTAAGATTCTTCAGCAACAGCCAAGTCGACGATTGCCACGATGGCACAGCACTGCGAGCATTGTTAGCGTGGTGCTGGGGCCACTTGTTCAATCCCGGGGGGGCAACTCTGCCCTTAGCTCCCCAAGCATCTGTCTTCAGGCCACCGGCGCTGGTGACAGAGGGGTAGCTCCAAGTGGAGGACGAAAGGCTGCGTTCGCCGCCTGGGGGCGAAGACTTGCCTCCGAGCATGTCTGTGTCCTTAATAGCAGTAAGGGATAGTGGTGAACGCACCACTGAGCCAGGCGTCATCGCTGGATCGTCTTCCACAGTTTTCAATTGATTACCCTGATAATTAATTTAAGGAGGATTTTTTACATTTCACAAAGCATGTTTTTTAATTACATATATAGATCCCATTTTAATCTTTAGTTAATGAGATAGTAACTCTTTTAGATTTAAACTATAGTCAAGATAAATTGTTAGGTGCCATGTAACAAGAAGACACTGTTTTAATGCTGGTTGAGTTTTTTTTTACTTACCTTCCACGGTTTGCCCGGCTCAAACTCGGGCACGAGATCATATACGGGTGGGTGAGTGTGCGCTGGCCAGTCTTTGCCATCCGCTACGTCGGCGCCTTCGCCCCATTCGGCGCCACGCCCTACTCCCCAAGTCCTATATTAAATAATAAAATATATATTAAAGGAAAAAATAATAAGACACCAGTATATCTTACTTTAACAAAAACCGACTCTTCAGTAACAAAGTAACAGCAAGTTAAGAAAGATTATAAAATTGAGAAACATTTACTGAACATGATAAACTACACAAAAAACGCTCGTTATATGCGCGTAGCTATTTAAAACAACGTTTTGTTTTATTTGCTCTTTTTATTGCCTGTTTGGCTAAGCAAATAAATGAATGAAATAGCGTTTCCCCCCTTGGGACATGGGGCGAATACATTATTTTTATTTACAGCAAGTAGTTGATCAGACTTCTGTGACTTTGTTTAGAACTTTGACTGTACTCGGGTGATAACTATATAGCATTATTTATAGTATGACTTACGAGTCAGGTTGCAGACCAATCTGGTTGAGTTGTGGGCTGGTTGCACTCTTGGCTGTGCCAGGCGCACGGCTGAACTCAGTTCCTTCTGTCTCCTTATCTAAAGAGGGCAGCTTCCACTGGTTGAGGCGAGACTGTTGGTTAGTAGCGCCGTATGCCTAATAAATAATAATTACATTAATCTATAAGTCCACTTATCCTATCATATAAGTTATTATAGAATTATTTAAATAAGAATCCATAGTTAAGGTGAGTGGTTAACCCTTTTCAACGGAATAAATGGGACTTTATGAGATAGAAACGACAATTTATATATTTTGTATGTTTGACAGCAAATATGGTAAACTGTTAAGCAGATATTAAGACTAACCTAGTAAAAATAGATATACAGTAAAATATTTTGTATGAAAGAAACATGTTAAACCAACTTTATAATGTGAAATTTTAAAATAAAGGCGTTTAGTATTATTTCTTTCTTACTTTTTTATGTTGTTGTGAAGTGCTTACCCCTTGGGACTCCTTTCCAATGGACATCTCACCAAAGTTATTGCCGAGTTGTGTCAATGGATCGTGGCTCTGCTTAAAGAGATCGGCTCCACCAGCTTGTTGCTTCATATATAGAGCTTGTTGGTTAGCTATTTGGTTCTGAAATGTATTTGCGTTTAAAGCATCTGCTAAAATTCTTCAGTGCAAACATTCCTGATAGAAAAATAAACTAAATGTTTGTGGTACTGTGGTATATAGAGAGAAAAATTCAAGTTAGATATCCCCTGTGACTATACTCACTTGTAAAGCTGTAATCTGTTGCTTAATCTTTGAGATCTGCATTGAGTATTGCAAGGCCAGAGAGGAGTTGCCTTTGGAAATGGCCAAAGTGTGTTGCTGCACAAGCTGCTGTAGCACTTTGATCTGTAAAAAGTGTTACTCTTTCACTGCTCAATAGTAAAATTGCGTTTTCTTCTATGGGGGATTGGGCGCAAACAATTTGAGTCCGTTTCGCGGATTGATTTTATTTAGATCGGGCACAAAGCGTTTAAATTATATAGTGTTGCTTTGTATTTTTTATTTGAACCACACATTTAATGGAGATAAACTTTCCACATAAACAATATTTGATCGAAAAATAAGTAATAATTTTTGCAATCGTCGAAATCTGTAAGATAGCTTCCTTCATTAAAAATAGGAAAAATATCATTTCTATCACTTTCAACAGCTCCCTTGACATATTTATACTAGTTCTAGATAAGCACGATAGTAATTAATACTTTCTTAATGTCGTTAGTGAAAAATAACGCCGCTACTATCAACGAATAATTAAAACAATCTTATATTGTAGAACCAAATACAAAACCTATTTCTATTGAAACGTGAATATTTAAACTTTTTTTTTTTATATCATTGTGTTTCATTAGTTGAAACATTGTTTAAATAAAAATTTCATTGTGGTAAAATTTATATTCTCATGTAAAATAGTATAAACACAAGTTATTTCTATTTTGAATAAAAAGATATTTTTATTTTATATTATTTAGTTTGGTACTTTTGGCTCTATTATATTACCTGTTGCAACAGTTGATTGAGTAGAACCAGAGTTTGAGGCGCCAGTGGCTGGTTCAAGATCTGATGATTAAGATATCCAGCGGACACTGCCATTTGGATTTGCTGAACAAGCATACGTAGCTGAGCAGTGCTGGGCTGGCCACTGTTGCCGGAACCACTGTTAAAAGAATTTTTTTTGAATACAGTTTTGTTATAATCAATTTCTAATTCAAATTGTATAACAACTGTATTAGTACTATAGCCTGCCATTCTTTTTTTAAATAATCCTTAAAAGTAAATAAGTCTACACTTAGTATTATTGTAACATACCTGTTGTGATTGAACGATGGATGATGCTGGACAGCATGTGGTGGTGGCTGATTCAGCAGTTTCTGGACAACAGCAGGTGAAACAGATGGCACGGAGGGCTGCTGCTGGAACGGACCGTGATGAAAGTGGTCATCCCTTCGCCAGCTGTCACCGCGGGCAGCTGCTAACATTTCTGCAGCCTCCTCAACATTCATGTCGCGGCTTCGCAGTGCCGCTTCGGCCTCCTCCTTTTTGTAGCCCATCTCCAATAGAATTCTGTATACAAACATAACAAGGATTAGCATGAAGCAATGTTATTGACGTTGTGAAGTCATTATTGTAATGACACGCCATTTTACGCGCTTGTGATAAATATACATATAACATAGATAGTGATAAGTATTATATCACGTTGAAAGATAAGTACGAAAAACACAAGATAATATGGACTAACTATTATTAGCTCTTATTAATAATGTCAAGATCTGAATTCTACTAAGAACCAACATGACTGAGCCCAAATGATCATTTCACAATAATAGTTGAACTTTGAAACATACCCATATATAGACATTTATGATTGTCTCCACAATTAATAAAGATCTAAATGGTACATACCTGAACTGCTTACTGTTCCAGACCATCTCTTTAGTAAGTTGTTTGCCTATAGAGCCACCTTGCGGAGGTTTGGGGCCACCCCATTCAGCGATATCATCGGGCCAGGCTCCAGTTGGGCCGGCAGGTTTCGGTTTAGGTACGGGCCATAGCCCGGGTCCGGACGTGTCTGTCCAGGCCGGGACGTCGCGGTCCGGCCATCCTGCGTGGGGCTCTTCCCAAGACCCATTGCGTTGGGAGTGAGCTCCCCACACACCTTCCGGTTTGGAAGGGGTCGGTGGGATCCGTTGTGGGGCAGGCGGGCCCTGAGGGGCACCCCTAGCCATGCCACCGCCCATGCCGGCACGTTGAGCCCAAAGGGACGTGCCGTCGTCGAAGGCGCCCGCTGCACGACGCGCAGCCGGCGGAGATGGCTCTTCCCAACCAGACACTTTTATGCCATCCTTTGGCCCCTGCGAATATAGAATTTATCATAACAAGCCAAGACGTTTCCACGTTATCTCTTGATATTTCACTTTAAAGAAAAACTGACCCTGTTTCATTATCAAAGTAGCGGATGTTTTTCATTGACTGATAAAATGCTTTTAAAGGTTGAAATTAGGCAATCAGATTAAATTTTGTGTGTAAATTCAGACTATCCTATTTTTTAATAATATCATCTTATTAAGTAGCACAAGCTTTAAAATTAAAGTGACAGACAAGGACCTGTGTAAAGGTTTTATGTAATTTAATACTTCACACAACACTTGGTGTATATTCTTACCTGGGCACCCCACTGATTGACAGCACCAGTAGGCATCATCTTATTGGGAGCGGCAGCAGTGTGCTGGTGATGTTGGCTCCACATGTCGCCATTAAGACGACCTGAAATTCCCCCGCGTAGTTCGGGTGGTTGCTGTCGAGGATCTGGGGTGCGGTGAGGGTCAAGTCTGGGATCGGCCGGGCGGTGGGGTTCACCCCAGGCGTTCCAGTCATCTTTCTTTGGTACCCATTGTTGCGAGTGGGCGGGCGGGCCCCCAGGCCACTGCTGTTGTTGCGGCGGCCCTGTCCAAACATTAGCAGAATCTGCGGCATCATCGTCTTCACCCCATGTGCCGCCAATGTTGGTCGTGGGCGTGTGACCCCAAGGAGTCTTAGACGCCGGTTGTGGTGGGGGTTGACCACCGTTTCTCAAGTTAGCCTCCCAAAGGTCAGTTCCAAGAAAAGCACCATTGTTAATATTTGGCTTCCAGGCTGGTGGTCCTCCGGCTGATGAGTCTACTTTAGAACCAGGTTCTGGAGTACCAGGTACTTCCCAGTTTGTGTCTTGGTTCACATGTTGCTGTATAAATAAAAGGTGGTTAAAATTTATAATAATTATGGTCTTAGAGTCTCTTATTATATTTTTGTTTGTATCAATATACTTACGCCGCCCCACCCATCTTGGCTAAAGAGCGCCTCCCTCATGGTGTTGAGATGCTCTATTTTAGCGGAGGATGTGTTGTTTGTTGAATTCCCATTATTGCCATTGGATGTAGGTCCGTTTGTACTGCCGTTAGCAGTTGGCAAATTATTCCCGTTGCCGTTGCCATTTGTACCTACGACAAGTGAAACAAAAAAATTCAGCGATGTATTTTCGAAAGGTTATCAAGACGTTACGCCAAAGTCATATAGTTTATTTACATATTGTTGCAATGAAAATATCCTTTAAAATGTAATTACCGTTGCTTGAAGGCGCACCGTTATTGTTGGATTGGGAATTTGGCATGTTTGGAGGGGAGCTCTGCCAATTTTGCGAAGCCGCGCTGGTCGGCGGTATTTGATTGCCATTGCCCTTATTGCTGTTCACTGCAACCGAGCATACAACGTAAACATTTTTATTAAATAGGCATACAGAGCATTTATCAAATGCTTCACTGATTAGAAACAGTGAAATTAAACATGCAGTGATCATTTTAACTTTATATTGACATGTATTACATAAAAACTAAAGGGCAAAGTGACAATCAGCTTTAAGTCACTATCACTCCACACCAGAAGTGGTGGTACCAGCTTATGTTGTTAAGTTAAGTAATAAATATTAGTCGTGTTTTTAGAAAAACTACATGTGAGACCTCTTAAAGAGGGGGGAGGATTTGGTTATAGGAGTTATTAAAGGGAAATCATGGATGTCACGGTTTTCAAGCAATTTGTAAAGTGGCGTAAAATCTAAGCGAATAGCAACTAACTGTCAGCTTGAGATGTGGGTGGACGTTGTGAGTTGTTCCACTGTTGAGTATTATTTGTCCCGTTATTAGTTTGGCCACTGGAATTACCACTCCAATTACCAGCTGCAACAAGTGATTAACGCGTTTAGTACCATTAATTCGACACCATTTACTTAGTATATTGCTCCACAAATCTGATAATTGAAAACTGTTATGCCACCAGGTCAAAGGAAATGTAAGTGGAGGTGCTCTCATGGGTGTAACCATTAACTGCTGTTAGGCAAGATGTTATCTTCGGTGAATAACTCAACAATTTCTAGTAAGGGTAATAAAAACTTAGATACTATTTGCGGTAGTTATAAGAAAAAAAGACTATCTAACATGATTACATGATGTAATCAAATTATGTATTTATAGACATACTCATTGGTTGAGGAAAATTTATGTAGCCAAGCGGAGGCAGAGACATCTTCACATTCTTAGGATAATATAATAAATGTTTTTTTTTATATAACATGTTGATTAATATTCGTCCTAACTTATGAGTTAGCTTTTTTTTTTAAATATTGCATTGAAATAATCAAACCAGTAAGAAAAAATGACAAGAATCATGTCAAAGGCACATATAGTTAAACCCCAAAATCTATGAATGCTACAAAAGCAAAATTAATGTCAATCAATGATAGTTGGTGGTGCTTAATTTAAAAATTATGTTGTTTTCATTTTTTATATATAAAAATAATAGCCTAACTGTATGATAAGAGACAACTTAGGTAATATAGTCTAATTAAAGAAGAAAACTAATAACCATATTATTTTCTATTAGAAAAGAACAATTTTGCACTAATCATTTTAGTTAAATGTGTACTCGTAACCAACTTAATGAAAATATTTATTTGTTGTTAACATGAACTAAGTAGTCAAAATCATGTTTACCTACAGGTATGGTTATGATTCTTGTTTTTTATGAAAAATTTTCACAAACAATTGCTAAATAGGGGATTTTGGCAAAATTCTGATGTATTCTAATAATAGACACATAAAATAGTACATAAGTATACACACCATTATTTGAGGCAGGTGGGCTTCCCCAGCCCGAGGCTGCATTGAGAGAGCTTTCACCGCCACCACAGAGTCGCAGGCGACGAGGCGTGCCCCAACTGTCCACTTCTTCACTCTTCTTAATATCGTTCAAGATTCTTTGTTCATTGGCGACCAGGGCCAGCATAGCGTCCAACGTGAGATCACCATTTTCGAACGTCTTCAATGGCTGACTCTGACCAGCGCTCATTACTTTATTGTCATGGCGATCGTCTACAGACTTGTCGTAAGTGAACATTCGAGTTTCGCATATATCATTAAGAGCAGACTTTAGTATTTGTGTCTTATTTATGCAATGTTCGTCTCGTATAATACAAACTGAGGATTTAAAAGCGTAATCAGACTTGTTCATATACTCTGGCGCTCGTGCCGCCATCTTATAGTTTAAGTTAAAGCTACTGAAATACGGGTCACTGTATGAGATACCCTGGACTGTTATGGCGTTAATTAAAGGAATGCAGTAGTTAGGCGTACCGCCAATCGTTCGCTTTTGTTGGATACTATCAACAAATTCTACATTATAAATATTATTATCTACCATTTTTACACTAACTCGCTGACTTTCATTCTTCCCATCGACTCGCTTAAAAGCACCAATTTTATTTGTGATCACCACCATCGAGGTGGAGTAATTACATTGCATTGGTTCGGTAACAGTATCAATATTGGAGTAACAATTATCCTTAAATAGACATGGAACACATAATATTACAGAAACATTAGATATCAGACAATTATTATAAATAGAATAATTTTCTACAATATCCAGCTAAATTTATACTTATTTTCACAGATTGCATATTGTTTCAATTAAAGACTAAGTAACAATGGTTTGTAGTGATGCAGTCAATAAAGCAGGTAGCAGTGTTTTATGCCTCTATAACAGAGGCGAGTGAGATCACCGCTGGAAGCTGCTGTGGATGCCTCTAGCCCCAAGTGGCCCAGCCCTAAAACAAAGAGCTGCCATGAACCTCTGACATCTGCCAATTTGACATGTCGCGTTAGCCTCTATATAAAAATATAATATAATGGCCAATTTTGATTTATGTTTTGCTTGCGCCTATAATACAAGCATGATTATTATGTAACACGACATAAACATACATATAATATGTATAGGTATAGTTTTGCTATTGTTATCCTGTTGGAAACTAATAGTGTAGAATGTTGTTAAAAATAAACTACGCACCTTATAGGACGGACGAGAGGCTGAGCTGTATATCACAGATAATGCGGGCTCGGCAGATCCTTAGAAGCAGCTTAGCTAGCTCGTATCGTTTCACTTTGTCTGCATAGAAGGAAACAAAACGTTAAACGCCATAACCAAAATCCACATAGCAACAAATGACATCGATCGGGCTTGTAAAATTCCACACTAAATAATAATTTGAGGTTATTTCAAGGACTACAAGAGTTCGAGCCTACTGTGTCTATTGTGTACTTTTTTATAGTTTAAAGACCCAAAACGTGATATATATACCATGTTAAATCGATTAATTTGACCAGACACTGACTAGGTTCGCGAATACAGAATTAACAAGATATTGCGTCGCGAAGATAAGCGTATCAAGCCATAGCTGTGATTCGCGAGGCGCAACGATTCGCCCGTCAGATTCACAAATCACAATCACTGAACACAGGTTTACACAAACGGGATTGATTAAAAACTTACTTTTGCATAGAAATCTTTCAAAAATGCTTTTATCGGCTAGCAAATACTGATACAATTCTGTATATATCGGCCTTGAGACTCGATGTTGAATATCTACAGATTCTATACCTATATCAAGTATATACATGCATATATATTTATCTACAGTAGCTATCTACAATCTACTAGAGTGAAAGTCAGCACGACCTATTAGCAGAATCTAAGCACAAAACCAAACAATAACATTGTCATACGTAAATGAGCACTTGATATTTACTAAAAGTCTAAAAGAACACCAAATATCACAGTTTTGCAGGAGAAAATATAAAAAATTCTTACGTGACACGAACGAGCACAACGGTGTTATATTACTAGATAGAACGAGACAGAGAATTTGTGCGATCTTGACGCGCCGCTTATTAGAGCGAGACAATAGACACGCCTGAGAAAGCGATGCCATAAATGCATAAAAGGTCCTACGTTAATTTACAACATTGATTAACATTTCTCATATGTTCAATACCTTTGATTTTTATGGCTGTTGGCACAATCACGAAAAGATTATTATAAAATTACAATCCGAAGCCCCAAGAACACGGCTTCGACGGCTGGATGGAATGATTTCGTCGTCGGGGTTCGCACAACAACTTACATTATCAAACCCATTCGAGAAGGTTGCCATTTCCGAGACTCTTATATTGTGGCTTATAATATTTTTATCTTGGTCGAATAACATCGCTTCGGTATATAAATTATAATAATTATACATCACGTTCTATTGGATCGTAATGTACTTGCTTACCCGGATAGATAATTAGGTAGGTATGTATAGTTTGATACATAAATACAGTTTGTGTTTCGCGATTTATACCGCGATCGTTATAATAGAATTGAAACTCATCATAATTTTATCAATGCATAAAGCATATTTCATTGATAAAATATATCTTTAAAAAATTCTAAATATAATGACAGCCTTATATAGCATACTATTATAGCCTTAAATTCAAATATTTAACAAATCCAATACAAACTACTAGTATATGCTTGAAACAAACATTATTTAATCAACTAGAAAAAAAAAAAATAAGCCATATTACTTATTACAAGTAATAGTCTAGTTTGATTACTTTATTCATAAGCTTCGTAAAAACTTCTATCTAGACTTCACGTATTCAATCTTATAGAAAATCAATAAGGCAACTGTAGTTCTTTAGGCAAATTGGAGGGACAGGTACAAACATGGAAGATCGGTAATCATTATTTTTGTTATTAAGCCTTAACTACAACCATAATAAGAAACTGCAGTAAATAAAAAAAAATCTAACGGATGGAAATTAAATGTATCCTAAAGAGAAGCTAACAATTAAAAATCTAAATACTTGTTTTAGGTGTACACCATACAATAATAAAAATACATACATACGTTTTATTGATTCTCAAAGCTGTAAGTCTGCGTTGCCGCGTTGCCAACCCTTTACAGATTATATTTGGCCTGTGGCAATTAAATAAATATCAACTTGAACCCAACGTCAACCCAAGCAGGAACGGCTAAAATATGTTACGTATAATGAAATAGCACTATCTTTGATACTGTCTGACAGAATTAAGGACTATCAATATTTTGAAAATTGTTGTTCTGATAAAGAAGATTTTTTTTCAAATCTAGTTAAATTATTCTAACCAACATTTATATAACATGGAGCATAATAATCGATGCCCTAATCGTTACATGTCGTTAATAATATTTTACGATATTTAAAATTATTATACGATATTTTTTTTTAAATCATGGTTTTCTTATTTGTGTTTGAATGTGGTAACATTGATTTAAATATTACTTTGTTTGTATTGCAAAATACACTAAAACCTAGGGGCTTATTTTAAAACATAGATATACATATATAAATATAATTCATAGAACATCATTTATATTCTTTTATATTTAATTGTTCGTTCAACATTCATTTGTATGTCCTACCACATTGAACTAATACTCCTATGCGACAAACTTAAATATCGTAGGAAATATTTTTTTATGCATGAGTAATTAATAAAATTAACGTTGGTGTACTTAAACTTTATTAATAATATAGTTTAACTAAGATAGTTAAGTGGCAGAAAGATTTCGGCCAATAGGCTAGGTTCTAAACAAATAAAAAAATATTTGCATCTATGTTATTTTAAAAGTAAAAAAAAAAAGTTGGAATCAGAAAGGTCAATAATTCAATAAAGTTGTTTTGAATAACATATTATGTATTAAAATATACAAATATAAAACAAATGTAGGAGAACTGAATGTTCTATATTTGCTCAAAGTTTAATGAAACTTAATAATTCCTGTTTTCTAAGTCTACTAGAATAAGGGAGCAATGTTTTTATCGCAACATATGTCATGCCTCGTCCGTGGTTTTTGAGAAGAAATCTAATTATGCCTGTTGCTGAAGCCGGGGATCAATATTCAGTTTGGGTAAAGTTATTCTGCTTAATACATTGATTTGGGATAAGAAACCTTTTAATAATCATACATGTGAATTGATGTCCCCCATCCTTTGTTTATTCAACTTTGTTAGACTTAATGTAAAAAAATGTTTTTTTTACTGTTTGTTACTATCATTGTTTTTCATGAAAGTAATCTATTGCTGAAAATTAATACTTTACATTTTTCTCAGTGTTTTGTATCTATATATAAATATGTAAAATTTGTGATCTCATAAAGTAAGTTGTTAACATAAACTCCTTTACAGGTGGGACTAATCTATATATTCAATTTAATTGTTGGTACTGGTGCGCTTACACTACCTGCAGCATTTGCACGAGCAGGATGGGGTCTAAGTACCATATCACTTGTTTTTCTCGCATTCATGAGCTTTATGAATGCCACTTACGTTATAGAAACTATGGCTTGTGCTAATGCAGTCTTTAAATGGAAAAGGCTGCAATTTATAAAGAGAAATAGTGTGAGTGTTTATTTGAGTAATCTATATAAATAGGTATAGTCTTTTCCTTTATACTCAACGTGTGCCTCTGTAAAACAGCTCCAATTTTTATGTGTACTGTTCGCGTGATGTATGGACAATTAAGGCAATGTTCTTGTAATAAATATTATTAGCCCAACTTAAAAAAAAAAATTGCATGTCTTGAATTACATACATATGATAAATTTAAATTAAATTCTGTAAAATATAACAAAAGAGGTCTGTTGTGTAAGTTTTTATATATTCAGGTTCAAGACGAGGAACATTCTGAAGATGAGCAGTCCACTTCCAACCAAGGATATGGAGAACTTGAAGACCCTCTGGTCTGTGGTGATTCAATACCATCACGTTACTATAGTTTGGATACGAGAGTAGAACTTGGAGAAATGGCAAATCTATTCCTCAGTAAAGCAGGACGAACAATGTTTTATTGTACTCTGTGTGTTTACTTGTACGGAGATCTGTCTATATATTCAGCAGCTGTAGCTAAATCCTTGATGGATGTTATATGGTATGTATAATGCAAAAGAACTCTTCCTTGTGTATATAATATCCTCAAAAATCTTATCAGCTAGACATACCATAAAAAAATTATGATAATAAAGCTTTTAACGCGATTATGATATTTTTAACGTCGCGTAAACCAAACGCAGAGTCAATTAAAAATATGTCAAACTATTTTCTACCACATTAATAACTGTCTTGTTGTACCATTATGTAAATAATTAATTATATTATTTCGCGTTTCGAACCATTGTTTTGGTTATTTAATTAAGAGTATTATATTTAAACATGTACTTATGTAAACAACAGACAATCCGTAGAGATATTAATGCATATTAAAGTATAATGTATGTTTTTTACTTAATCTCATATAAGTATTGTGTCTAATTAATAATTTCTATTTCTTTCAAGCACAAATATCCCATCCAACATGACAAACACAACGGATTGGGAGGATATGCCGTGTTTCAATGCAGAGGGGTACACAAGAATGGATTGCTATAGAGTAGCTCTTCTGACCTTCTTTGCTGCGATGGGTCCTTTCGTCTTCTTCAATGTACAGAAGACTAAGTACTTGCAGCTGTTTACTTCGGGAATGAGGTGGCTTGGTGAGTGATTATTTCTTTTATATATTTGTTCATATGTGTGTGTTGTTATTAAATTTGTCTCAAAAGTGGCTTGACCGATTTAAGAATATATAGTTTTTAAAGCTTGAACATTTTGATGAGGAGGTTTGATGAATTTTGTTAGGTTTATCTCTTTATTTAATAGGCTTTATCTTTATTAGATTATGTCGCCCAATAAGACTAAAATGATCTTGGAACAGGGAAATCTTAACACTGTGAATAGACTAAAACTATCTACATCGACGACTTATAAGTTTAGCATCCTAGAATCCTCCCCCGAAAATACTACTATACCACCCCATGTTTACTTACAAATTCCTGATATGTTGCAATTTAAAGAGGTTTTGTTTTTGCGAACCGTGTCTACAGTAGCCCTCAAAGTTGAATAAATTTTCCCAGTTTTTTTTTTAAATATTTTTTAAATTGGACCCAGGATTTTGTGAGATTAACGCGTCCAATCAAACAAACTCTTCGGCTTTATAATAGTATAGATGACGTATAATAAAACCTTATAATTCTATTACAGCGTTCGTCATAATGATATCATTGGCGATACACCTCTTGATCAAACACGGACCTCAAGGAACGCCGCCGGCTTTCGACTTCACCGGAATGCCAACCCTGTTCGGCGCGTGCGTTTATTCCTTCATGTGCCACCACTCCCTGCCTGGGCTAATCACCCCGATACGAGGTAAGAAATACCTCGGTCTCCACCTCTCCCTCGACTACTCGTTAATCAGCATCTTCTATCTCCTTCTCGCGTTTACTGGCGCTTTCGCATTTGCGAATTTAAACGACTTGTACACCCTCAACTTCGTGCCCACAGATAATGAAAACATTTTCCTCGAGATTGTGGACTATTTCCTCGCTCTGTTCCCAGTTTTCACGCTTTCCACTAGTTTTCCGATCATCGCCATTACGCTTAGGAATAATTTGCAAAGTCTCTTCTTGGACACGAGTCGCTTGGAGACGTACAACTTTGTTCTCCGGAAGCTCTTGTTTCCCGTGATCGCTGTGATCCCGCCGCTGTTACTCACGTATTTTCTAGAAGATATTAGCGTTCTGATAAAATTTACTGGCTCCTACGCCGGTACAGGGATACAGTACTTGATACCCACCTTCCTAGTGCTGTCTGCGAGGCGACATTGCACGAATTTGTTGGGTTTGGGCGTAGTCAATAAGTACAAGAGCCCGTTCTCGCACGTCGCGTGGGCGGTATTCGTTTTGCTTTGGTCCTTCGTGTGTATCATACTCGTGTCGGTCAATATGCTGGAAAAACATTGGAGTCGTTGACTGTGAATCGATAAAGATTAGGGTGTTTATTCACGTAACGATTAATAAAAAAGTTAAAATGCTGTTGGTATCAGTGGGTATCTACTTCTATCAAGGGTGACCCACTATGTCTGTCCTTTTAAAATAATACTTCGAAAGTAATATCCAGTAGTATTCAAATGTTGAAACCGTTTACTACAATAAAAAAAACAAGGTAGATAAGCCCCTTCATTCGTCAATGTCATTTCATTTGAAATTTTATTAATAATGAAATGTAATTGATTAACTCAACTATATGACAGTACACAGAAAAATCATTACGTTTCCCACCTATAACCAAGAGGTGTTACCAATTACCATTAATTGCCATACAATTATATTTGCTTCGATTCCCTTTAAGCCCTAAGTTTTTATATTGCTGTTATTATCAGCAGGAAATTATGTAAAAAACGTACAAAACAGTGTTCGTTTGCATATTGTGGTACGTTCGTTCGGCCATTTTGTCAAAAGCTCAACTACGATTTGTATTTAAAAGACACGAACGTGCAATCAAATTTTTCAGTATTTATGCATTAATGTGAAATGTCTTCCCCGCGTCCGATATGTACAATAATTTTTACCTAGAATTGCTTAAAGATTTTCGATATAAAATCTTAATACGTTTTAAGCATTTGTAATTTATATATTTATAATACAATTTCATAGATTCTAGATTAAAAAATAAATTAAAAATTTTTTTTTTAACATGATAAATTATTTTTAGCAATATTATATTGCCGTAATTCCATGTAATAAAGTACTTATACTTATTGTATTGTTAATATAATTATAATAAATATTTATATATTTCGTACGCTCTATCGTTAACTTTTTTTGCCTTCTCCATATTAATGTATTTATTATAAGTATTGTATTATTTAGATTTTAATTAAATATCTTGAGAAATTATTGAAATTACTCTACCGACAAGCGAATTCAGCTACAGGGGCTATAATGGCATAAAAGAAAAAAATACTCATTCGCTATTCGGCTTCTTTGATAAACTTGCGTAAGGAATTAAATATATAGATAGAATTCGTTGAATTATTGTTACAATAATCTTTTGCTGTGATAGAATTACCATTTTTATAATAAGTATGCATCGTAAACAAAGTGACTGATGGTGTAATTATTTATTCAGAGTATTTTTACAATAAATGTATTTTGTGTGTTCATTATTGTGTCTTATTTTGAAAGAACTCATTTTTTATTCCTTTGTTAGACCTTCATAGTTATGGTCGCTAAGGAATTAGGTTTACCCTTATTCAGGTAAAAATAGACTAAAAATCCGTAAATTTCTAGTTTGATAACGTTTCTGCTTCATAAATCGTGCAAGGCTTTCCCGGCCATCGTTCAGCATATCATTGTCTTTCGGGCGAAACGTCGAGAACCTCTACCCGCCCACATCGGCCGAACAGCCCGAAAGATAATGATATGTTTCTGCTTCAGTCTGTGGATTTCCAAATATTCAAAGCCAAAACAAAATAATAAATTAACCCCTTGCGTATCCGTATAAACAAATCAGTTTGTAAATGTGTGATGTACAATCTTCATTAGCCCCATATGTTGGTTTTTGACGCTATTAAATATGTATGTTTGTCTCACCTTAACCGGTCTAACAGTTATAAGGATTGAAATAATTGAAAAGGCGTGAGGTTGAAGAATTTATTTTATATGTAATTGTCACTTATCGCGTACACAAGCGACAGAAGCTTTTCATAGCTCAATTGACTTTGGCATGAAGTTATATTACTTTTGTGCAAGCCGTCGCGGGACTTCCCCCGAACACTAGAAGCTTCGAACAACGTTACTCACGAATTTATTTGGGACTGCAATTTTTATTTCTTCACAGGCTTACTTAACTATCCCTAAAGAAAATAAAGGCCACATTATGAACGCTATGTAAAAGTCTATAGAGAATTGGTTTATCTAAAGTTTTTTTGTTTCTAAAACGCGCACGTTGTTTTCAATTTTTCCTATTTTTTTATTTTTTTTAACACTAATGAGATATAAGGGACGTTTTATGTCATAATCGGGCCTTTATAGTAAAAATAGGTAACAAGAGGAACAATATGTCATTGTTGTATTAGATCAAAGTAAAACGTGGTGTTGTCATTTTTGCACGCACGTGAAAAAGAGAAATAGTCTGCTCTGGTATTATAACGAATAAAAAATAATACCACACTATAAGTTACAACAGGGCATTTTAACATTTCGTTATCAAAATAAGATTCATATTGCATACCTATAGTTCATCAATAACTATAATTACAAGTGTGAGTAATTTTTAATTAACCATAATACACAATATATAAATTAACACGCATTTCATCGTACATTCAGTATTATAAATATCAATAATTAAATCATTACACAAATGTACAGGTGGCGTAAAAGAATTTTCGATTGTTACCCTATTTTCCAAGCGAATGTGCTAAACATAACCTGTACTGAAATATCGTAAATAAATCCAACGCCATCAGTACACGAGAGAAAATTATAAATAATCACATTTAAAGCCACATAACAAATTCGATTCGAAGGCAGGACCGTGCGAACCCATAAGTACACGTTGCTTCTAAATACACATTAAGTAATAATTAACGAAATAAATATTAATAATAAAAGTCGCATGGAATCGAACATTCCGGAAATTCTGCGTTTGTTGTAACTGGCTCGTGGTTTCAAAATCTAAATCAGTATTTAGAAGATGCGCAATTTATCCAAGAGGTACATCCATTGTTATGTTAGGTACCCGTCGCTAGTTACAACAGAAATAAGCAACTTTCAATACAAAATATTTGTTTGGACAAAATGCAATTCAGAAAAGTCAATAATTAATTTAGCATTGAAAGTTGCTTCAATTTCGAATCATTAAATTACTGCTCGTTTCATATCAGAACTGATATGATCGACAGACAATTATTCGACATTATAATTGAGTAATTAATTTTGAAATAATAACTAGAACGCCAATTGAGGTCTAAGATCTAATCAAATCACAATAAATACTATAGTTAATCGATCTCGAATCACCTGCAGGGTCGACTGTTTGAAATTACGTTTGTTTAATAAGTTTGACAGAATATTACTTATCCGCGGTTAGATAACAGTTCTTTACATAACCACGCTCGTTTTACCAGACATAGAGTCTACTCTATTTGTGTAACGTACTGATTCAAATGTATCAAATCGATCGACAGCCGACCCTAAAAGACGCGTGTCTGCGTGCGACCTACGCTGGAGCGCGAGACGCGGGTCACGCCAATTCATAAACTATCTAATCTTTCCATGCATTACAACCGCTATCAGTAAAAACTAACAAGTGTTGACCTTAACCGATCGAATGTTTCGAGAGTTAAAGTCGCTCCTACGTTCGTAAAAATAAGTTCTGGAAAAGTAAACCTTGAGTTCGGTAGACAATTTGATTGTCCCAGAAAATGATATCACACAGTGGCGAGCCGCGTCCCGGCGGTTCTATCGCTATTGCTACGGCTATAAGGCGTCTTGGAACTGGATTTCGAGGCGGCGCAACGCGCTGCGGAAGGACTCGAGCGACGAGCGAAGGGTGAGACAGAAGCCCCTCGAGGCCGGTATGAGGGGGTAATCCGGGGGGTCGATGTCCGTCGGCTGCTGGTTGGAGAGCGCCACTAAACCTTCGAGACGCCGGCAGAGGTCGCCGGCGGTGGTGCGCAGGTGCTGAAGTATTTCTTCGCGGAAGGGCTGTGGGGGGTTGAGCGCCATCTTCGTCATCGACTGCACTAGCTTTAGGAGCACCATCTCGTTGTACATGCGCGAGTTTTCAGTGCCTTGCTGGGTCCCTGGGAATGTTTTAGATGTCTTAGTTATTGTCGCATATCCAAAGCAAAAAATAGGTCGATATTGCATCATGTTTAAGATTTATTTATTATTTATTTATTAACTTTATTAATTACAAACACCACAGAAATGGTTTACAACAATAAATTCTAAGATATTATATGGCTAAAGTATTTCACCTCAAAATATCAGAGTTTTAAATTTTAAATCAATTAAATTAACCTTTTTGCTTCTCGTAGCCAGCCTCGTTGAAATAGGGCTCCGCATTGAGGATGAGCCCCTGTAGCGAAACGATCACTTGCAACAGGGAACTGTCCTTGCCCCACACTTCAACGCCGCGACCGGACCACGTACCCAACAGAGATACGCACACCTAGACATAAAGTTCGATTAACAGAAAGCTTTATATGCAAGAGAAAAAAAACACACAGACTGCATATAGAACAATGATTTCTTGTTTCTCCATATATATTTGCTAGACTAGAGCAGACTTTTTTATTAGCAAAATCAAGTAGATCAAACCTTTCCATCTTCATACAAGTTGGGATTCAGCCTGTCACTGCAATAGGAGTGGTAGTGGCATAAGGGTGGTGCGCGGGGATACTCCCCACCTAGTTGAACATCGAACACAAACAGCCCCCCCTCGTAGGGGGTGCGGGATGGACCCGCTATCATGACTGACAGCAGATCAATTCGGTCTTCATAGCCGCGAACCCACACCTAAAATTGAGCATAAGAATAAAACTTTTTTTTTTCAAAAAATAAGATGAAAATAATAACAGACGCTAATACGGGAATACAAATAGGCAACCTAACACTTTTTTTCGTTTGGATATGCATTCGTGTAAACCAACTTTCGTCAACGGGTTTGTCTGCGAGAACATGCCTTATAGATAAAAAAAAATCTAAACTATGTCATCGTAATTGTATTTGTTATTTACACTTACCCCTGAAGGAAGATCACTCTTCAGGAGAGTTATCTCTCGCTTAACCGCTGAGTAAAAGCTCCTGGGCTCGCTGGGCTGCAGGATGGAGAGACGGAAGCGGTGGTTGGCCGGGGCAGACTCCAAGACGGTGAAGCCTTCGCCCCCCGCTGGGTTCTCGCTGTCACCCAGTGGTGTCTCCGCTTCTATGTCTCCTTCCGCTGTAGCAAGGGGAGCTGTGTCTGATGGGGCTGATCCTAAAAATAAAGGAATTTATGTACAAAATCGAAAAAAATATATTATTTAAATATATGTAACATTAATTGTTTATGCAATGAATTTTTGAAATATCATGATAACGGTAAAGACGAACTTAGCTTAAAAAAAAGAAATTTTTCGTTTTAGTGTCCGTGAGTGACTACTAATACAAAATTGTACCTATTAATAAGCTTTCTCATTCGTGGCAAGTACGAATATAAATTACCTGTACCATCCGACTTAGTGGTCGCGTTGTCTTTCCCTTCCACGCTCTTCGCCACCTGCTTTTCGATATCATCCGTCATACATATCACCAGCGCTCCATACTGACTGCAAATTATAACTTACAATCAAACGCCAACTTTATTTCAATGTCTAAGTATAGATAGAATAGCTTCTACGAGTTTATGTGAACTCAAATCTAAAATACACACTTATACGCACATAACAGCTATTAGGTTTATCTACTGTACTGTAGTATAGTTAGTAATGTACAGTTATAAGTATAGAATAGGATATAAGTTCAAACATTAAAAAATGTCTTTGCTTAAACATCGTGATCTGTCAAATTTGTACCTCGACAACTTAAAACGCCATCTTGTGTATAGAAATGTTGTTATTTTTAATCCCAAGACAAACGTATAAGGAAAAATACCGCCAATGACACTCAATGTGGGTAGATTCACAAATCAGTGAAAATGTTTATAGTTTTGGGAAATAGTAACCAAATTATGCTCTAAAGCATTTCCACTAATTTTAATTAATTTGTAGCTGCTTTATTAATTCTCCTACTGTACTCACAACACAAAATCTTTAACATTCAGGTATCGTATCATGCATGTATTAGCCCGGTTAGTATTCTTGTGCAGTGTGTAAGTACCTACACCGAGTGAGGAAGTTAGGGTCAACGGGACGCACAACTTACATTAAACAAATGTTACTACAATGTAATGGCATAACTGTTCTTTGAAATTAGAGAAATTATGATACCACTTCCAGTTACCAAATCAAATCATATACTACTAGACTACTGAATGTGCATTCCATTATCTTACGAAATCATAACGCTAAGTAAAAAATTAAATAAAACATTACTATGCTGTCTAAAAATTACTAAAGAAAAAATATAAAGAATAGACAAAATATAATAAAATCATCAACGCAGTTATAACTTGTTTGTTATGAGATAAACTCTTATATTTGTCCCATATTATAATAGTAATTTTTCGTGATGAAAATAAACCTCCTTTACCCCAAGATCCTCTTTGATACTAAAGTCATTGTATTGAACAAAAAAATGATACTGACCCGTTATAGGATTCTTAAAATATAGGAATATATCAAACAAATTGGTTTTTATAAAGAATAAATCTATGTAAAAGAAAAATTCCGACATGGCGAGAACTTATTTTAAATAATCCATCAACTAGGTATTTGTTTAATATAAGTAATGACGTCAGTAATACTTCTGAGACAACATATAGCAAGATATAACATATACACGTAGCAAGACATACTTTATTTATAGAAATAAACGGAATAGCAAATTATATAAGTGCAAATTTGAATTCTGTACATATTTATACATTTTATACACGTTGACATTATAGAAATGAAAAATCGAATTTATTATCGATTAATCTTGAATCAGACAGCGTTCCGTGCTGTTGCTTTAAACCAATTGAACTACCGTGTCCTAAATGTTATCGTCAAATTTTTTCAAGCCAACAATACATGTACCATTGCAAAAAACATTGCGCAATTTTTTTTCAATCTAAATTCAATTTTTAATTTACCATAATGGCATTTCATTTTAGAAAATTCCCCTTTATTTTATTGCAAGGCAAACAAAACAAATTAAAAACAAAGCCAAATATTGAAACTCAGCAATTGATATCGTGTTCAAGCGAGACGTTAGGCTAATTCATATGTACAGAATTCAAGAAGGACAACTGCGAATGGGTGAAGGGGAGAAATAATAAAAACAAAAGGTAAGCTCACACTGAAAAGTGGTAGGGTAACTTCTCTTCGCCCGTTACTTTCCTTATCATTAAGTTGTTTAGGAAGCAGGCTAACAGAATCGGCCTTCTCCTGCGGAAAACAAGGCTTTATGTACTCAGGAACCCCTTTGCGGGCGCGAGGGTTATTTCAATGGTTCATATAAGGTATGCTATAGTTAGAAGTTGATTTTTGATTTGAAGATTGAAGGTTCCCCCGATCGATAAATTAACACTTTTAACGGTTTAAAACACAAGTGTAAAAAAAACTTCGCATTTCGAACCTTTAAAAAGTGTTTCATTCATGTATTGCAATCGTGTAAACTACAAACTGAGTTATTTTTTTTTCAATTGTGAAAACATTTACTTTATAAACACTTTTTACTGAAATCTTAAACAGTGCATACATTATGTGAATTTCTGATGACGAATCGTATGTAAATTGTTTTAGTAAAACAGACCTATGATTAGAATTACACATCTTAGAAGCATGATCAAATAGTAAATGATTTTGAGAAGTCGCTGTTTAAATGTCGTAATGAGATTCTAAATTTATAAGAGTGATTCGACGAAATTCGAATGGACTTTATCACAACGAAAAGGCCGAACGAACGAACGAAGGAAACTAACCGGCTCACTTCGGCGTGCGCTTTCACAAGCTGAGCGTGAATGAGAGAGCAGAGCTTGTAACACACGTTGCGGGTAGGTGCGTCGGCGTCGGACATCTTTGTTGACGCTGAAATTTTAATTTAATACATATTTTTACTAATATATGATTTAATAAATTTATATTAAGTTTAATTTAAACATTTATACAAAATAGATTTAAAGTAACTAATATTAAAATATAAGAAGGTAAGATTTAATCATATTTGAATTTAATACCAAATTTTGTGCCAGCGAAATTCTGTACATACAAAAAATTAAGCTAATATTTTAAAGCTGCAGAAATTAAGAAACTGGTTGAAAATAATATTTCGCTATTAGATAGCTTTTTTAAAAAATTCCTATCTCACTGGGAAAACAATTAGATGAAAACAACGTTACTTTTTAAAGTTATAAAAAATTCTCTGGGAAAATTGTGAATTGAGTATGAGAATGCATTACACAACTATACAATTTTTATAAAAGTAATGAGAAGTATTACAACCAAACAATTAAGATGGTCAAACTTACAATTTTCATTACTAGCTGTAGCATCTTGCATGCTGATTTCTGAACATGTAGCTTGCACCAAATCCAAGTTGAGATTTAATGCAGATTTCTTTGGATTACTTAGATCCACCTAGGCAAAAAAGGAAGATATTGAATACATGTTTTTGCCCTGCTGGGCAGTGGTGTCTTCGGACACGCAGGACGGCTGACTCCAAGTCAGCGTGCTGCCTCCAAGGTGCAAAGGAGAGGCGCGGAAGAGACTTCGGCCGCTTAGGAGAGCTGCGACTTTGCTGCGGCATTTTGCTTATTATTATCAATCTATAAGCAATAAGCTTAAAATACGTGAAGACTGTAAAATGAAACTTGGCCACAAAAGGAGAGGCGGCGAGTTTCTTGCCAGTTCTTCTCGTTCGTTCAAAGCCCTTGATTTGAGAACTCGTAGTAAATGTAAATTGAGAGTGTTTAGTTTCAACTGATGTGAGATGTGATAAGTATACCTAGTTACCTACGCGAATAAATGTTTTTGACTTTGAATACGAATCAGTAGCCTTACATCCATGGGTTCCTCTTTCTCCGTGACGTTAGCTGCCACTATCGGTTTGCCGTGCTCGCTCGTGAACAGGTCTTCAACGCGAGCATCAGCTGGGGTCTCCGTTTGAGATTCGGTCGCGAACAGTCTCGCTAGTTGTTCGTGAACGCGGCGCTCACCAGCTCTCGGTGTGGTTGCACCGCGTTCTTTCACACGTTCTATGAGACCCTGGTAACAATTTCGGTTTTACAATATGTGGACAAACTATTAAAGTGGAATAACGTATCCCCTTGGGGCGAACAATTTTTGGGTCACTTTGTCTGATTTTTATTTACAGGGAATTATTTTATCAGACGTCTGCCCTGCTTGACTGAAACTGTTTATTGTTTCCCCGGGATTCGAAACCGGGACTTTTCGCGATTAACGCAATGACAGACAACATGTTACCGTTTTGCTACAACTTGTTAAAAAAATATTCTTTAGTTTCTTCCCCCCCTGTCGTGGGTGTCGGGCACTGAAAAACGATACGTCACCGTCTCTCTTATGTGCACAAGTCAAGTGCTTTCATTCAAACCGCAAGCACTCTTTTTTGTTTCAGGACCAGTATTTAAAGTATTTTTTTTAAGTTGACTTTGAATTTAATAAAAATAAAAATTATAAGAATTTGTGCACAATGCTAGATGCCCAACTACTTATCATATTGTTATTTATTCATAAGGCTTACTAACTACACAAACATGTTTTAGACTACTAAAGCTAAATACTGTCTATAGTCTACTTAAGCTAATTATAGTATGAATAAACTTATGCACAGCGTTGAAATGTGTCGAATAAAACTTGTCTGTGGTTTGTATGAGTAATACTTACTAAGAAGTGATCCTCGTGAAAGAAAGTAGTCCCCATCAAACGATCCAAGAAGCGGCAGTCTTTGTAAAGGTTTAGTAGTTTTCGCATTATCTGTGAACAGTAATGAGTATTAGGCAATTAATTCTGTCGTCACAGGGTAACGCCTGTCTAGTCCAACTAATCGTATTCTATATCCAGTGTATAATAATCTGTTTGAATGTATAAATAGCTATGTTTGCCAATTTAATGAAACTATTACACTATATCTTTCAGAAACACTAACTAGTAATGCTGGACACACTGGACACGAACCGGACATATATCAGTGTTTCTTTTTGTAACCATTTAGAGTCAAATAAGACTTCTTAAGATTTCTTTCGTTAATATAACTCTCCCCCCCCCCCGCCCTTTTAATTTATATCGAATTCACCTCCTGGCTCTGGAGCGTGGGATGCTCTGCAAACATCTGCTCCAGGCGTCGCATTGCCACCCGCCCACGCTCTATGTGCGCCGCCACCCGAGGTTCCAGCAGCCGCGGCGTCAATTCTGTCTTATTCGAACCGACCGCCATCAGATTGAGGGGAGACTCCTCGCTGTGGGGCACTGTGAAATCTACTGTACTGTTAGTGTTGAACAAACACATATTCTCTGTAATTATATGTTATAAATTAACAGACTAGTAAGACTTTTAAATTTAAATAAAACACTTGAAAACAAGGAGGAATCTTGTTTAGATGTTATATGGCTGGGGTATTTCGCTACTACCGAATGACACCTATGCTGAAGTAATTTCGATACAAAAGCTCATTTTTTAGGACTGGCGCGTGTATAGTTTGCCTTACATTACATGGACTTCATTAACAAAACTCTATTTTTATATCTGCAAATTGGAGAATCAAAGCAGTCTTACACATAGGAGCTGGAATATGGTCCCCGGTCGGTGCGTTTTCACCAGCCGGGGGCGTCTCCGGGGTGCGCGGTTCGAACTCGTGCGCAGAGCTCTGAGTCTCCCACGAGTCCTCCGAAGCGGAACCATCGGAGCCCCAAAGATCTCCATCTTCCGAGTCGTATTCTCCTACCTAGTGATTAAACATTTTCTATAAAAAGTTAATTTTGTTAGTTACATAATACGAGACGATAGTGCAATTCGTTATATATTTTTTAAATTTGGGGTCTGCAAATAATTTGCATCATAAAAACTACAGAGTATTTAAATAAAACACTTAACGGTTTAAAACGCGATATATATTAAAAAATGACATGTGTTAAACCCATTTTGTAAATTATTTTGACTACGGCGCGACGTTAGGCTGCTGTGCAGCAGTCGTGGTCACAGGGAGACCATAATTTGCCAAACAACTAATATTTATCGCGTTATTAACCGTTTGTTTTATTTAAAATCGCGTAAACTACGCCCAGTATTTAACTACAGAGGATCTCGTTCATTATTAATCTTGTTGTTTTTTAGACTGTGTATTGTATTCTAATACTATTGTAAATCTTCATTTAATAAATAGTAAAATACCTATTTACTCTAAGTTTATTTCATTGCAAGTAGTTTAGGATTAAAAACAAGTAAATATTGCCTTATTTACGTTTGGTAGTATCGATCAATGGAACGGACACAGTAATATGTCCATCTCGTTCCCAACGTAAGAGATACGGAATTGCCACAGCATTGATTTGTATTTCTTTTTGCCTTAAGGTTCTCTGACTTTAATTATTACTTGAATGTTTTAAAGTGCATCTATTATGTTTATAGATTGGTACCGCACCTTGTATAGATCCTGTGGCCAGCACATACTCGTGTGCCCATCCACCCACCATACCTTCACGCGACCAGACGGGAAATTGTCGATAACCTGAAAAAAAATTATATTAAAGTAAACGAAAAATGGTATTGGAAGCCGATTCCACTTTTAAAAAAGGCATCAGCTTATTGTTTTATATCGCACTAGCTGTGTCAGCGACTTCGTCCGAGAGAATCGTTATTTTGGGCATCCGAATTCATTTTCGCAAAACCCTTCATGTTTTTAACGTAAAGCCACGTGTTACCCACGACGTTAGTCGCGTCCCTTCCCGCCGTTTTTGTTAATGTTAAAAATAGCGTCGCGGACTTTTTTTTTATCGTTTAAAGAGAAATCGTTCTTTCATAGATATTTTTTTTGTATCTTAAACCGTTTTCACAGCGTACGCCTTGGAAACTCATAATGATGAATAATTTTCTCATTCTTTTCATATTTCTCGCTGTATCTTCGCTTGTATTAGTCACAGGGTGATGTTTTATAGCCTTCCACGATAAATGATAATAATTCAATTTGAACCAATAGTTCATGAGATTTGCGCGTTCAAACAAACTCTTCAGCTTTATATTTTAGTATAGATAATAAAATTAATTTGTTTTAAGCAGTTTAATTAAATAATGAATCATTTAAATTCACCTGTCCAGCAGTACAATTGGCGTCTTCACCAGTGAAGTTGGCGACCCTGATTACGACGGTCCCCGGCCGGTACTGGAAGTCGGGGTGGTCCTTCAGGTCGTAAACACTCATCTCACTTTCGTATAGCATTTGTGGTCTGGAGACAAATCGTTTGAGTGATAAAATCATTATAGACCTAGTAACTTACAGAATAAGAAACACAATTCTTGTCTTTTAATGGGCTTCTTATTCCAATCTATATTAATATTATAAATAATATTAAAAAATGTTTCATGAATTGAGAAATCCATCCATGATACTTGGAGTTTATCGAGGAAGGCTTAAGGCTTTAAAATCTGCGTCTATAGGTAGAACAAACAGTGAGAAAATATTAATCTCTGGTACAATGGTGGTCACAATGTATGGCTATAATTAGCGAGTCGCAAATTAGATTTTCACTAGGCCCTATGTGTTTACAAAATTCGTTCATTTTCAAGTGAAAAACCATCGTCCATGTCCATGTCGGTTCAGTCTGTAGATTGGTCAAAGTTCAAAGTCAAACTTGACGAGTAGTACACATTTAAATAAAACACAAACGGTTTAAAACGCGATATATTTTTATAAACTTATTTGAGAATTCTTTTTAACTATGCTTTGAGGCAGTAGTCTTGACCCCGTGACCACGACTCTCAAACAAGTTTAACTAAAATATATGGCGTTTTAAACCGTTAAAGTGTTTATTCAAAGCTTAATTATATAACATATGATTGGGATACAAATAAGTAAGTGGGCGTGTAGTGTCTAAGTACGCACTTTGTGGAAGGTGAAATATACAATTTCTTGTCTGTCCAGTTATAATTTACTTTTGTACCATGTAGAGCGCTCGTAGATGGTAAATTGTTATTAGGGATATATTCAGACTACTGTAGTAGTAAATTATTAATGATTATTATTTTAAAAAACTTACACTGGGTCATCAGCGCTCGTGTACGTCCGGTACCAATGCACAATGGCTGTGCGGCCGTGGTGGTCTACCCGTTGCACAACACCATATTCCCTGTGCCTCAACTACACAGTAAACGAAAAATTATTATTAATTAGTTATTTCCAGAACATTAATAACGAAGGGAATATATACAGGTTGATTTAACAAAGGTTTCATCGGTGTCGGTACATGATGTTTTTTATTAGGCAAGGGCAAAAAATATTCTAGACACAATATCTAAATACTGTCCATAGTTTACGCGATTAGTACACATTTAAATAAAACACTTTAACGGTTTGAAACGCGATATATTAGTTAAACTTATTTGAAAATTATTTTTAACTGACCGAGGCCACGGCTGCTGCAAAGCTTCCTAAACGTCGCCGAAGTTAAAAATCACTTTAAGTTTAACTAATATATCGCGTTTTTAACCGTTAAAGCGTTTTATTTAAACACAATATCTAGTTGAAAATTCGTTAGTAAGAAGGAGAGACATTACATTCATGACAGTACTTTTGATAAGTGCAACATCATTTCCTAACCACTTCAAAAAAACAACTTAAGCATTCCCTTCCCATTGTACTTCTGACGTCACAAGCAGAGTCCAAACTGTATTTTTATACAACTCTAATAATCTATCTATGTCAAATGCAGGAAAACAACGCACTATTCATTCTTATATCAAACAAGTATAGCGATGATTACCTGTTGGTTCTCTTCAACATTAGCAGCGCCGTTGACCACGAAATCTCCCGGGAAGCATTCCTGCCCGTCCAAATGATGTATCGGGTACAGCTGAGTGGACGGTATGCCCATCTCGATTGTGCCGTCCTAAACAAACGAAAGCTAGTGATATTGAGAATTGCCACAATGTAACAATTATATGATTCTCAATTTCATTGCATGTTTGAATGCAGTGAACTTGGTCTGGTACCAAGCACCAAATTTTAAGCCATACCAAAATTATTTTAATATTAAGAATCGATTAAGACTAGAGTTTAGACATAACTATCCAATACAACATGTATTCTATATTTTTTAAAAAAATTAAAAAAAAAAGGGGGGGAAAAAAAAAAAAAAAAAAAAAAAAAAAAAAAAAAATTTGGGCCCGGGGGGGGGGGGGGGGGGGGCCGGGACCCCCGGGCGCCGCGGCCGAAACCCCCCCCCCCGGGAAAATTTTTTTACAATTTATTTTCGATTTTTAAAATGTATTCTATATGTTTATTATTCTTATAGGCTACAGATGTTAATTTAATTAATAATACATTGCATAAGGCTCTCGAGCACAACCACTCATTATAAAATAAAATCCCATTTCCATCCGTAGGGCATGGGGTGAACGCATTTCTGTGCCTATTTCACTAGTAGGTATTATTTATAGGCAATTAGTAGCAAGAAGTTGATCTGACTTCAGTGCCTCGCCCATCTAAGCATCTGATGTTTCCCCGCGCTTAGCCCAATGCTAGGCAACACATTAAAGAAATGGTTAACGTGGTGTTTAGAATAATTTAGAATTTCTTAATAATTTTAACGAATATATATCGCGTTTTCAACCGTTTCATTTAATTCTTAAAGTAATTAGCCCTACCTGCCATACAACGTTAGCTCTGCTACTTGTGTGAAGTGTTTCGACGACGACTCGTTCATTTCTGCGGGGCGGGGGAGCGGGTGGAGCGCGTCTTGGGGCGCGTTTCAATCGTTTGCCGCGTAAAAGGCGCACCGCCAGTTGTGGGGAACGTTTGCCCCTTCCCGACCCAGACGCAACGGAAGAGCAACGCGACGACCATGTTGCTCCACTGTAAATAAACACTTTTGTGTCAGAAAATTAGTTACAATTGTCTCCAATAATCTAATCCGTAATTTTGGGGGCCCGTTGGTTGTAATGGTACCATTGTATAGAAAATCAACGGGTAGCGGGTCGATTCCCACCCGGTCCAGTATTTTTCTAGTGAATTTATAATTTTTGTGAGACATGTTAGACTCCGTCTGGAATGTGGTTATTAGTGGTAGGAATATCGAAATTCCGCACGATCCACGAACCACTGCCTCTTGAAAAGCCATTGGGTTAATCGCGGTTCGGTTTCAGGACGGTTATACGAATATCCAAAGCTAAAATCGATCGACAGCACATCTTGTTTAGATGTTTAATGGCTGGGGTACGTATTTCAACAACCATCAGGTGGACTTCACGATTATCTGTCCTCTATCGTAATAAGAAAAATAGCTATAGTGTTGGGGTTTTAGACAACAAAATATTTTTTTTGGGATGTGTTTGTTATAAGGTTACAATACAAAAACTGGCTTCAAAAAAGTGAATAAAATCATTTTCCTAATCCTGGCCAAAAATACCCACAAAGTTACATTAACCCAGTTTTATTTGTTGCCTAAGGTTTTATATTTTACTAGCAAGATCACATACAAATGTGAAAAGAGTTTCACATAAGGCACATTTCTACCTGTCTGTATCGCTGCCATCGCTGCTAGTGTTCTCCCAATTGTCAGAATCGTCATCATTAAGTTGTTCCAGAGATCTTTCACCATTTAGAAGACTCCCATCTTCTTTTGCAGGTTCAGGGCTGTAAATTCCATCAGAGTGCTCTTAAATAAAGCATTAGCAAACACAGCCACAGAGACATGTCTATTTCCAATTGAGAATGGGAAAATTATTTTAAGGTCCCACCTTATCCCGGAATCGTTTTTCTCCTCAGCTGCATTATCTTCCAAGTTGTTTGAGGCTTGACAAACATCTCCGCTGGGCTCAATCTTGATGCTGGGGAGGTTGGCCGCAGCTGCCAGAGCTTCATCTAGATCCTTTTTCATCTTATCATAAGCTGCATCAATGTCCATATCATTCTGAAAATTTGTAAGACTAGATATAGACGGTACTCTTTTTCTTCAATTATTATATACATATGTATTTTCAATGTCTAGTTGCGTTTCAAATATAATTTTTTTAAATTGTAAATTACATCAGTAACACTTGATTGTACACATCTTAAGTTGATAGCATATAAGTAAATGAAACTTTTGATATTGACACCTGCTTAAAATAAACTATGACGTTGCGCATGCTCATAATATTAATATTAAGTTCATATCAGTAAACCAGTTTTCATCCAAATGAATAAAAGTCTTATAAAACGAGAACCAAGTGAAAGTTTGGGTCATAGATTTCCTGAAAGTTCTAGTTTTAAAGCGGTTTAAAATGTTATTGATTGCTGTTACTGCAGTATTGCAAATTGGAAACGTATACTTAGCAAGATCTCACCTCGCCAGCTTTAATTTTGCGATGGGTGGAGGCCCTCTTCTTCGGACGAGAAGGTAAGTGTTCTGCTGTGGTACCAGTTTTTGAAGACTTTTTCGATGGTCTTGTGTATTTTCGTAGGTTCCTAAAGAATTTACCTACAAGAATATTTATATTTACTACTAATTAATCGCAATATATGTGGAAACCATGCTGAACTTCAGATTCCATACCTAATAAATTTTACATAAAGGTATTTTTCCATAAAAATGGAAGGCAACTTCATACCAAAAACTGTATTTTTTTGGATTAACCAAAAACCTCTTCAATAATACAAGAGAGACTTACTCTGCTGTTTGCGCCATTGTCTCTTGCTTATAAAGGAATCTTCCGGGCCAATTGTTAGAAAATTCCTATCCCCAGCCTGTAGGGTGCATGGCTCGAAGACATTGAGCAGTTTCAGTCTCTTCAAATCTTCACCTGAAAGACATAACTTGTGATTATATTTAGTCACTCACTTTTTTTAATTTTAAATCAATTTGCTTTTCACAGTTTTGCGTGTAATATACCACTGTAAGGGACAGATTTCCTTGCAGGGAGAGGGAGTTTAAGAGCTTAGACACTGGTACAGAGCAGCTGGGCATTTTAACCACTACAGTTATTAAATTAGGTATGACCATCAGCTATAATAATAGCTCTACTCTAAGGCATCCCTCCTGTAAGTGTTATAACAATATGCTTATTTTGGATGTATCGAATCTCTGACCTCGTCACTATGAATCTTAGCCCCAACAAAAGATATAATTCTTTCTGAGCTAGTGTCGATTGCACTAAGTAATAACCAAGTGAAACAGTTCTGATCTCTCTCTCTTTCTCTCTCTGAAATCTTTATATGGGGCTGATCATAACATAATAAAATAAATACAAATGTTTTAACTTTTGCCGATTGAATTTAGCAAATATATTAAGCATAATAAATACTAGATTATTATTAGATAGACATTTATATACTTTAGTCATAGAACAAACCTTCAACGATAAACTTGGGTTGTTGGGGCAGAGCAGAATCAGCAGCGTTAGTGCACAAAGCTCGGCACTGCCAGTGGACACTTACACTTTCAGTGATGACCGATTCCACTGTGAACTGTATTTCAGGACTATTTAGTAAAATCAGTATTAAAAGAATTTTCTTATATGGGGCTCTATTGTTTGTACAAAGCTACTACATATACATGCAGTCAAGTAATTTATGGTAGGTCAGAATTGCCTTAAGCTGTGCCCTACCTAACCTATTGTTAAAGTCACAATGAATAATATTTCCCTTAGTAATTAAAGCTATCTTTAATTCCTGAGGGAAATATCAATTTTATCCAATGTATTGAAGAATTGACCCGAGTAATTGTTTACATTACACAGAGCTTTTAGTGGAAAACAGTGAGTTATCTATTTAAAATTTCAATAGATTATTTATTAGATTTTGTTTAAAAAACATATTTAAATTTAAAATGTAGAATAGAACTGATGGATTCATGAAGATGAAGTAAAATTTAAAACCAACCTTGTGATCATGCATCTTGTGTTTCCTGGCAGCTTTCATTTCCTTCGTCATGTTCAACCAATTAGCATTATCTAACGAACCCAGGGGGCCATACACCACTTGTCCTGGATAGAACTCTGATGATGAGTAGGGTGTTGCACGGCGACGACGCATCGAGTAGTCCTCTAATGGACAAGTGTCAAGATCAGGATATTCTAGACGGGATCCATCAGATGACACTAGGCGTAACTTGCTGTGAACAGTCTAAAAAAGGTATGTGTATTTTCAGTAATGCCTTTTAGAATTTACATTTTTTAAATAACTACAATGTTTTATGACAATTTATGTAGCTACCTACATTAACTTTATTTAAGTTGCTTTTTACATATGTTATAATGATTTTTATGCAAAGGAAATGCTCGAATAAATTTCTTGCTAAGTAAAGTGGTATGCGACTGAAACCAACTCCGCAAGGAAATTGTCACGCCTCATACATTCAAAAACCTTTTAGACTCATTCTCTAAGAAATTATAATTTTCACGCATCAGCTTAGGCTAAGTAGCTCAATACCTAATAGTACTAGTTAGCACTGCAAGTTATTCACGCAAGAAAATCACTTAAATGACATGTATAGCTTGCTTCAGCATAATATACAGCTCTCAACTAATACCTATTTGTTTTAAGAAAGTTTCAAACCTTGGAAGTTCCAACCCACGAATCAAGGCACACGGCAAGATCTGGAGTAAATTCCTCTAATGGTTGCAGTCTCTCGCTAGCAACATTAGGTATAACATGCTTGGTCCCAACAATCTGCAAAGCTGCCGTCATTTCTATATCTCTGCAATAGCCCCTCTGTGTATCCTTGCCAGCTATTAAACGTCTGACAACATCACCGGGCATCAAGGAACGATCCGCAAGTCCAACCTGTAGAAGAAAGACCATATGATTTTCTATAATTAAAATTGTTACTTTTAGTAAGAAAAAAATAATATTAAATAATGTTTTATTACAACTAAAAAGTTGTTACATAAATGAAGGTAGGTGACAAGTGAAAATAATTGGCTAGTTGAAAATTTGAAGGTAGGAATTTGAATTATTTTGTTTGAATAACGGATGAATAAAACATTTTTATAGACACTAATGCATTGTAAAATTTTTTTTTTTTGCTAAGGCAGGCAGTAGACGTTCAGTAAACGTGTTGGAAGGTTTTTGTTAAATTAAAACTCACCGACTTTTCGGACACCACCCGTTCAGTGCCGGAAGGGTGCCATACAACGCGAATTTCTCCTTTTTGAATAGGAGTTTCCATGTCACTCTCTTGGTCGCTAGAATTCGCTTCATAATTCTCGAGAACCAGACCGAAGACGACTTGACCGCGGTTATTGATTTTATACACTTCATCTTCGTAGAAATATTGAAAATCAGTTGGAGATCCTGGATTTTGCCCCGCCATGTTGACGGGATTTATCTAAAGACACAAATAATTTTGTTTTTTACGTGATTAAATTCTTTCTGACAGCTGATTGTAGTGTGTGGCGCATGCGTCAAATTGAATTCTAAAACTCGAGTAGTGTTGCACCATAATAATCTAGCTTTGATCGACTTTCGATTTTGAATCGATCATTATGCCACGATTAATCGATCATAAAGTGTAAACATTAAAATTCTTGTTTGTGTTTATTTTACAACGTATATGTATTGTATATTATAATTCTTATTTTTTTTTAAATACTCTGTAGCATTTATCAGCGTGTTAATAAAACTTATGTCAATGCCTTTTGTGGTGACAATATTTCAGATTTTAGTATTGAATAATTATGTAAATAAGTAAACCATCCATATTTTTTAATTAAAATCAGGCAGGATTCAACGAAAAAACAAAATACGTTACTTCCATAATACATCGTCTGTAAAAGAGTTGGGACAAAGTGATCAAGTTTTCAACAAACTCAAGATTATCATAAGAAATTAAAATGACCTTTATAATATCTTTCCTAGATACATACGTATATGACCTATTAATTAGAATTTATATTCGTATAACTACTGAATAATGGAATACTTATCCCATCTATACGTTATGTGCCACTGCCGTGACGTTAACGCGAGTTAGCGGCAGGGGATCTCGATCAATACGTTATCATCGCTATGTGGGTGTTTACATGCGCGTAGTACCGTGCTAACAGCGCAACGATAATACCGTATGTGATAACACTAATAACCGAATCGTTCCCGATTTATTTGTGAGATGTGATAATGCCGCTACCGGAACTCATCAAGCGAGCATCCAGTTACTTCCTAGGCCTCGAATTCGAAGACGAAGAACCACCTGAATACGTTGACAACGAAATCTTATTCTGCAAGAACAATGTCTGCGTTCACCCCCCGACGATCGCGAGGCACGAACTAGACATCGTACACCACCCGGGCTACTTAACCATCACGACGAAAGTATTCACCGACCAGCATAACAATGCTAAACGGCCAACGCTATTCCTCAATTGGATACCCAATTCCACTCTCAGAAGGTGCCCGTCAGCTGTGGAAACGAGTCCCAGCGAGGAGCTGTGCAATATCAATCGGCCGTCACACCCGAAAGATATTCCCGATCAGAAACGTAGGAACGAGAAGGCCAGGAAGTATGATAATGCTTTCTCTGACTCCTCGGAGACGACCAGCCTAAACTCGAACTCCGATAAGCAAAGTATTAAGTCTTGTGACACGAGGTACACTCAAAATGATACTCAAGAAGAGTTAACATCTAGTTCGAAGCCGACAGTGAAGTCAGCTGATTCCATGAAAGATGATGTGTTCGTGAAAGATGATTCGAGCCAAATCCTCGATAGTGAGAAGCACGTCCGTTCCCAATCAATGACGTCAGTAAATATAACAATAGCTAATCCAAACATCGAGAATGTCGACTTGACCCCGGACTCGCTCTCGGGAGGTTTTGTTAGGTCACTGTCAATGAGTTCATGCGACGAGGGCAATCCTAATTGGATGAGCACTCCGGAGTTCCTTGCCCTGAAGCATAACTTGGTGTTCCCTGAGAGTGTACAGAGCTCACCGGCACCGCAGCGGCGGGCTCCACTTAAATGTCGAAGGTGAGATTGTTTCAACATACCATAACATACAGAACCATCCTTATTTAGATTAAAAATAAGGATGGTTCCCTTATACCTTCATATAATTGTTTTGGGCTACACTCCCTAACAAACCCGTTATCTTTTGTATGACATCTTTCCATCGCGTTGTTGATTTGATTCTCCTTTTCTGCCATGGATAGCATTCTGTTCTCTATTAACTCATCACACGTCTTCTATTATAAACCTTCTATTTATTTATAATCCAAAGAATGGATTATACCGCTATTTTTATTCCTAGCACACCGATTTTTTTGTTTATCCCCCGCCCCCATTTTTGATATTCGCATACGGAACGATAAAGAAAGCTTTGCTCTAATTTCCTTATTAGATTTTGTATTACTTGTACTTTGAAAATGCGTTACTAACTTACGTATTTCATGTTAAATTGGATGATGAAGGTGCTTATAAATGATGTTAGTACTTGTAGCGATAATTACTGTTCCCGTTTATTGTAATCACAGTACTACCAGCTAAGTAATTTATAACTACAATGTATCAAATGCTTTACCAAAGCCATCATGATGAGACTGAAGAGTCCAATATAGACGTCCCGACATTATCTATATTAATATATAAAGTTGAAGAGTTTGTTTGTTTGAACGCGCTAATCTCAGGAACTACTGGTTCGAATTGAAAAATTATTTTTGTGTTAGAGCATTTATGAGCATTTATTACGCTTTCTAAATAAATGTAATAGTAGCGCTGTTGCTAATCGGAGCGAAGGAACAGCGAGAAATGTTGAGAAAACGGGGAAAATTATTCATCCTTGTGGGTTTCCATTGCGAAAACGATACACAATACCAAAAAAAATGTAAGAAAAATATTCCTCTTTAAATGATATAGAAAAAGTCCACGATACTATATGTCTATCTTCTAAGATTAACTTGCAAGAAAGACGGGACGCGGATGACGTAGGTAACAGCTCAATTTATTGAGTTGAGCAGGGGACTTGCAAAAACAAAAATTGATATCCAAAATAATTGTACTAAGTTGTCCTGACTGAGGTATATTTCGCGTTTTAAATCGTTGAAACGTATTTTATTTTTATTTACTGACACCACAGTCAGTTGACACTTTAGAGATCAACTTTTTTGCTCGTTACATGTTTGTTACGTAACATTTGGACCAAGAATTTATTATAAAAGTCTAGTCTACTTAAGACAAGTTGCATTCTTCAACCATTTAGGTACATTCAACATACCTTGAGCCACGTCTTTCATCGATCGTATATCAATCGCCAAATCGATAGTTCGATTCTATTAAATGCATTAAAAACTTCCAGCGTAACGATTGATAAAACCTAATAAGAATTAATCGTCTTGGTATCCCTTTGGTATATACTAATATATATAAGTATATATAGATTTTAGGAATTTACTCCAAGATCCAGAAAACTCATTATGATAATCACTCGCATTCTCTCAGCTCCGCCTCGACAATGGAATGCTGTAAAAGTGCTAACTAAAGCTATATTTTTTACGTGTACAATTATGTTGACAAAAAGCCTCGGCATTTTATTGTGTAGGTTTTTTCTAAATCTAAATAGACTTATAGAAGTATCAACGGATATCAGCGAGCAGCTGGAGGATTCGTGCGCGTAGTTATTTTGGACATCAAAACCTGTTTTTGCTAACCTTTCTGTTTAACTCTAAATTTAAGCTGTTACCCGTGTCCCGTTGTTCTTCCAAGTTATACAAGATTAGAAAGATAAACATAATATACGGTCCCGGACACCTTTTTACAAAATTTAGAGAGGAAACATTCTTTCATACGAATTTTTTGTATATCTTGAACCGTTTTTGCTGGGTGCGCAACGGAAACCCACAAGTAAGAATAATTTCCCCCGTTTTTCTCATTCTCGCTGTTTTTCCGCTCCTATTAATTACAGCGATATGTTTTACAGCCTACTTGAACAAATGCCCTAACCAAAACAAATAGAAATTTTCAATTCTAACCAATAGATCTTGAGATTAGCGCGTTCAAACAGACTCTTCACCCTTATATATTCGTATAGATTTAAAACACTTTATTTACAAACCATGTCTGTATTGCATATCTTTTAAAATTTACAAACTATCAGAAACTGCAATAATAAAAGAGCACAAACGCAATACCTACTTGTTACCGTACTCGCCTATAAATAATAATAAAAAAATATCGACAAACTACAAATATAAAAAAAAATCCTTTTTCCATTGTCTTATAAATATACTTAATTGTTATTAATATTAACGATTGAATAAAAACTCTTAGTGGCATAATACATAATTTGTTTCAACTACTATATAGAACATAAATTACTTCTTACTTCGTTTAAATTCCTATCTTATATTTGTAAGAACGTATGACTTATGACCTTTTGCGCCTACTGCTGTTTAAAAAATCATTTACTCGTACCACAATAGTTGCCAGCCCAAACTCGTTTTATGTCAAAATCATTATATTGGGTATAGAGATAGTTACTACAACTGTGAACTAAATTTTTACTTCTTCACTATATAATAATGCGCCAATGATTATCGATGGTTATATTTTAGTGTATCGTTACGCTTTGTGACGCCGAACGTTTTCTTACCCCGCTTTCATAAATATTCATGTTCAAAAAGAAACACTTGTATTGCCGCAATTCGCGATACTTAAATGTGTCGTCGCTTGAATTTGTTTACGTAAATATTAAAATGACTTGCATTATTAGCTACTTGCTTAAATTCATATGGGTTCGGACGAAGTTACAGGAGATGACATCAAAGAACTACAGATGGAAAAAATAATAAGATTCTGCAAGAAAACCGGAAGGTTTGAAGGGGACACGGGGAGAGTTGGATGACCCAAAACCTCTGCAAGGAGGAAATGGGGAAATGGGTGAAAAGGTCGGCTGATAGCGTGGGCTGATTACCCGGCCTACCAAAGGTGTCCCCGATAAAAACAAAATTATTATTAGCTACTTCATATTTTCGGCAAAGCTAATATAGTTTTAAATAATACACTTTAACGATTTAAAATTTATTGGTTAAATAATTTTCAAATAAGTTTAATTAATATATATCGCGTTTTAAACCATTAAAGTGTTTAATTTAAATGTGTACTACTCGCATACATTACAGTCAGTATATAGCTAATATAGACTTTTTTATTTTTTAAAATATAAGTCACTATGGAATCACGATTTTAAATGAAAAAGATAAGGTATACGTGTTTATATATTTACCACTTTTATTGCATAACATTTGACGGGGAAGGATTTTTCGATCCTAGTCAAAAACTGGAATGGAGTTTTCATACCTAGGGTCGTTTTTTTATCTATTTATTTTTCCAATCCTTTCTAAAAACTTTTACACCCAAAAAAATCCCAGGATTGTAATAAAAAAAACTTTTATGCTTAAATTGTTTTTTTTATTCAAATTATTTATTATTTTCAGATTCTCAGCCGACCTGAGTCAAATGCGTTCGCTGCGGTTGTTCTTCAATGACGATAATTGCACTTGCGGCCAGCTCGTGGTTGCTTCAAGGGAATCTCAGTACAAGATATTACATTTCCATCATGGTGGACTGGACCATTTGGCACAAGTATTGCATAGGTGGCATTCTCTGCTTCACAACATCAAACTGACACCAGGTGCTCAATAATGATATGGGAGTGATAGTTGTAATACTAAAACATTATATTGAAGGCTATTTATTATAATACATATATACATACAATAATTCATTTCGTAAATTGTTTTAGCAATATATAATTAGGTTATCCTTATAACTGACAACCGAATTCACCAAATGTTTGGTTTATAGAACAAACTTTTATATTCAGTGTTTCGTCATAACGTGTCGACGGCATCCCACAAGGAGAAAAGGCCGCCCACCCGTGCCGTGAAAGCCTTACTCAATTTATTAAACTTTTAATTTTTCTTAAATCGACGGTTAATTAGGCATATTCACTTGATGATAGATGAAATACTTCAGCCATATAACATCTGAACATCTAGCCGAAGTCCAACGTGTTTCAGAAAAATTATAAATTGAATATCTTGGACCCGGTGAGGATCGAACAAAATCAAAGAATCGTGTGATTCATAAATTGCTACTATTAAACTGACTAGCCCCTCAATGCCAAATTATTGTTGCATTATTTGTCTAATTATACAGATGAATAAAATAATTATCAGTTACAGGTTCCGAAGAACCAAACCTACCGTACCGCCACTTCATGGTATGCCGACCGGAAGTCCAGAAGTCTGAACAACACCCCGAAGAGGGCAAACCTCCCAAAATCACCCCCGAATTATTCTACGGGAAGATTATGAACAGCAAGGGTGTGATCGAAGACGATCTATTTCTACGAAAGTGTATATTCTTTGGCGGTTTAGACAAGGAGTTGAGGAGGGAGGTCTGGCCCTTTCTTCTCCACTGCTACCCTTATAACTCTACGTATGATGAGAGAGAGATCATTCTACAAATACGGACGAGGGAATATGACGAAATAACTAAGCGGAGGCTGGAGAAGATGACGCCGGAGCAGCACGCGATGTTCTGGAAGACAGTGCAGAGTGTCATCGAAAAGGACGTCGTGAGGACGGATAGGGGCAACCCGTTCTTCGCTGGGGAGAATAATTATAACGTAGAAATTATGAAGAATATATTACTGAACTATGCTGTATATAATCCGGTTTTAGGGTGAGTTTTTGTAATTATATAGGATTATTTTTGCATCAACTAAAAATGACATGTTGTAATTATATAGTGTCCTTTATATCCTAAATACCCTAAATAGGGGATGAGAGACAAGCCGAGACGAGGTTCACTTGATACTTGATGGATGGTAAAATCCTCAAGTCATATAATGTCTCAACAAGATGTGTTGTCGATTTTTGGATTTGGATATTTAAAATCCACAGACTAAAATCGAAACGCGATAAAACTTCACGACTTTTTATTTGTATTACGGTGTTTCGTGACCCGAGCGGAATTTCGATATTACTACCATCTAATAAAAAAAAGATAAATTGATTAGAAAAATATTGGACTCGGTAGGGATTCACCGCCGTCATCGTGTTATCAACGTGTTATTGCACAAAAAAAGTAAACAAATAGCATTTTATTATATATTGATACTATATTTTTTTTAAAAACACTTTAACCTCCCTTTTTTATTGAAATGAGTTCCGCCAAATACCAACTTCGACGGAACAGATGGCGCTAGCGTAGCAAATTTTTACTTTGACGTCAGAGACATCCTCCATCTTTAGTCTCCCCGTGACCACGGTTGCTGCAAAGCATCCAAAACGTCAAGCCGAAGTTAAAAATCACTTTCAAATAAGTTTAACTAATATATTGCGTTTTAAACCGTTAAAATGTTTTATTTAAATGTGTACTACTCGCGTAAACTATAGACAGTACCTACTATTTTTTACAATTTTAAATTAATTTTCAAATTGGTAGAGCAACGAATTAGTAGGTACTGTTTTATATGAGTTTGAATGCGTCAGTGCAAGATATTTATTAGACATCATTTTAAGAATTTATATTAGCTCTCATTTACAATTAATTTAAACCGTATTAACATTAAGTGAATTCCGTCAGTATGAAATTAAAGCGTCAGGATAAATACTTTCAGGTACACCCAGGGAATGAGTGACCTCTTAGCACCTGTCTTGTGTGAAATTAAGTGTGAAGCAGAAGCGTTCTGGTGCTTCGTGGGGCTGATGCAGCGGGCCATTTTCGTCTGTACACCTACAGACAACGATATGGATAATAACTTGGTAACTGGAAAATCTATCTAATATCAACTAGGTTCTTTTCTTCCTACTCTACACCTATATTTCTAGTTTAAAACTTTTTGTTTTCAAATTGTTTGTTGTCCAGCGTTTTCTCCCACACAAATATCTATATTTATTTAATTGAAATAAAAAATACTATTTATTCGTATCATGGTTTACTTAATTATAAAACACTTTATTTTAATTATAAGACTTTTTCATTCTTAGTTCGCAACTATCAAATTACATAAGCCGTTAGAACCATAGATAAAAACCACAGACTAATACAGCCATAAACATACTTTCGCATTTTATTAGCCCTTTAATTTAGTCATTAGACTATATCTCTGGTTCACTGTTAGCAATGTAACTGGTAATCAATGTGTCGTCGGGCCAATTGTACAGTCCAATGAAATCTAAAACCCTATTGCCGTATACTTGTAATTGAGTTAACATTTAGCGTTTTAAACCATTAAAAGTATTTTTAATGTTATTTTAAAAATCGAAAATAAATTGAAAAAAATTTTCGACTCGGGCAGGACTTGAACCGGCATCGTCAGCTTTCCGTGCTGTTGCTCTAAAAAAAAAAAAAAAAAAAAATTTTTTCAATTTATTTTCGATTTTTAAATTATATAGTGCCTTCATGTGCAATAACATGTGAAAAATATTAATGTTTTCAATATTAATGTTTTCAAATATTTTTAATGTTATCTATTCCACACGTACTAAATTAATTTCAGAGTTACTTGCGAGAGCTCATCAGAATTATGGTGCCACACTTCTACAAACATCTTGAGAAACACATTGACGCTATGGAGCTGCTGTTCTGCCATCGCTGGATATTATTGTGAGTTTTTAATTACATATAATGAGATTAATTAAGGTACATACATCATCGCGTATAACTACGACTAGCTGTGTCAGCGACTTTGTTCGCGTAGAATAGTTATTTTAGAAATGAAAATTTGATTTTGCTTAACTCTTTATCTTTATAGATTAAGCCCACGACGTCAGTACGGTCCCGTCGTTCTTGCAAGTCAATCGTAAAAGATAGGGATATAGTGTCTTTTTTTGGATCACTTAAAGAGGAATCATTATTTCCTACATCTATACTAATATATAAATCTGAATAGTTTGTTTGTATGTTTGCTAATCTCAGGAACTATTGGTCGGAATTGAGAAATTATTCTTGTGTTGATTAGAGCATGTAAGGAGGAAGGTTATAGGCTACATTGCGCTAAGACTAATAGGAGCAAAGAAAAAGCGGGAAATGTTAATGCTTTAACACACACAAAAATAATTATTCCATGCGAACGAGTTGTTAGTGAACCTGAGATTAACGCGTTCCAAAAAACAAGCAAACGCGTCAGAGATTCGTACTTATAAATAAAACACTTATTGGTTTAAAATGCAAGTCAGTCGTATTTAGAGGACATTTAATCCAAGCTTAAGCTTAGCTTACTCACTTTTAGCCCTGTATTATAACTATGCCAACCGATTTAGTACAATGACCTCTTCCAGATGTTTCAAGCGCGAGTTCACAGAGGCCGTGGCCCTGCGCATGTGGGAGGCCTGCTGGGCGAACTATCAGACTGATTATTTCCACTTGTTCCTGTGCCTAGCCATCGTCGCTGTATACGCAGATGACGTCATCGCGCAAGATCTCAACACAGACGAAATGTTGCTACATTTTAGCTCCTTGGGTAGGTATTTACCAACTTATTACGACTAGAACAAGTTTTACGATTTAAAACGCGAAAAATATTAGTTAACTTGTTTTTTTATCTATTTTAACTACGACCCTAAGTCACAGGCGAACCAAAGATGGAAATAGTCCCTGATATATATAATAAAAAACTAATATATTTCTCATTTCGAACCATTTTTTCGATCTTTTTTTTTCATCAAATTCATTAGGAAATAATTTCATGCCGTGATTTTACAGCTAGTTAAGGTTGGGCAATTATCGCCAAACCTCTTTAAAAATTAGATACATTAGCTAGTAATGACTTAAAAGAAGAAAAGAATATTTACCTAAAAACATTTCAAATTGTATACAACAATTTCGACTTCCAAGCGAAGATAGCAAAGGACGTGACAAAGACGTAAAAAGTTTCAAGGTAACTGCATACGGTATTTTAATATAATCCCTAGTGAAGTAAAAACGCTGTCAATAAATAAGTTTAAATCGTATGTTAAACAAAAACTGCTTGAAAAGGGTTATTATAACGTAAATGAATATTTAAATGATAAAAATGCTTAGGGTATGGAGAAACCAGCTCTATCAAAGAAGAAATGTACACAAAGGAATATAAGGAAATGTAATCGAAACTTGGCAATTAAAAGGAGTGGCGGCGAGTTTCTTGCCAGTTCTTCTCGTTCGTTCTACGCCCTAACTTGGGAACTGGTAGTAACTGTAAATTTAGAGTTTTAATTTGTTACCTGTTTTGACGTTCATAAGTATACTAAGCTACCTACATGAATAAATGATTTTTGATTTGATTTGAAAGAAGAGAAGAAGAAGGTGAAGCTCCAGGCCCCTCCGCTTTATTGAGGAGATAACTTAAAAGTGCGTGTGACTTGACTTACTAACATTTACATTACATGCATTGTGATTTCTTTTCAGCTATGTATATGGACGGTCGTCTAATACTTCGAAAAGCCCGCGGCCTCCTCTACCAATTCCGTCAATTGGTCCGGATACCCTGCACTTTAGTTGGAATGTGTCAAAGATGTGGCCCAGGCATATGGGACTCGACACATCGGCCAAATGTGGAATGCACGGGCGCGCATGACTTCTGCGAATACGCTGTGCAGTAGTCCTATGATAATTTTCCATTTTTCTAGTTGCGTACATTGATTATACGTTATATGTTCAAAGGAAATTCGCACAGATAAACGTGAAAAAATCACTAAAATTAACTAATTCCAGTTGAAGTAGTTACAAATAACATTTTTATTGTAGTTAACTAGATGTTGCACAGTTTAAACGGATTAAAACGTGATTTTGTTATATTTTTAACTGGTGGAACCTCGAAAAAATCCGTTAAAGTTGTTTAACATTATAATGTACTCAAGTAAACGGTTAACATTCACGTTTATGTAATTAATTAAAATCTCTTGTTAAAATTTGCAAACATATAGAATCGTAGAAGGTTATAAATTGTTTTTAAAAGTTACGTAAATATTAGTACAAATATCAGTATTACGATGTTTAAAATTATAAAAATATAATTTCATGGGAATTGTATGATCTGTGTTTTATATGTGTGTATACTTAGGTAATGTGAATATTTTTTGCTATGGCTTTAATTGTTTTAGGTTAGGTTGAACTAATGTTTATTGTTGGCACTTAGTTAACTTTAAATTGTATGGAATAAAATCACCATAAACCATAATTTTTATTTGACATGTTGTTAAAGATGGCGCAGGTTTTTTTTTTTATTTACATAAAGAAACTGCTATAAAGTCAATTTAAAAAGAAAATTAAAAAGCAACTCTAATATAGATTTTGCATAATAATATCTAAAGTATTATTATGGAGCAATGCTGTATAATACATTGTAAATTGGTGTATTCATATTTTGCTACAATTTTATAATAATGTAAGGTGTTTTGTGTCCTAGTGTGGGGGATAAAATTGCCTAGAAATATTTCACATAAGACCTCTTAAAAAACTTTAAGAAGAAATAACTCCACTCGAAATAAATAAATACCTTCCCGCCATTCTTACGTTAGGTAGTTTGACATTTTATCGCCCACGCAAAGATCTTTTTAGTCTTTACGACACTTAAATGTCACTATAACATCCATATCACACAAACTATTGTGTTCTAGTCATAATCTTAATGTAATAAGGTATGTATTATATCCAATTAAATGTTAATTAAGGAGTAAGGAAACGCCTTTTTAGGCATTTTCGACTATTGGCTATGCGCGGTACACGGTACCTGTGTAAGTTACATTTTCATATATCTATTATAAAATAAATGCATTTAAAGGCTTTAGTTAAAGTACTAATAGGAGTTGTATTAGGAATCGTTTGGTGTTATATAACAGAGCTTTATATTTTATTCTAGAGATAATCGACAAAAAAACATATCATTGTCTTTCGGGCTGTTCGGCCGATGTGAGCGAGAAGAGGTTCTCGACGTTTCGCCATGACGTGTGGACGGCATCATCAGGAGATGTTGACTCCTCGATTGCTCGAAGAATTATTAATTTTTCGAGCAATCGAGCTCGATCGAATTAATCGAGCAGCCCGAAAGACAATGATATTCTGAACGATGGCCGTGAAAGCCTTACACAATTTAATCGACAAAAAAGTTCGTTCGTTACTTTTGAATGAACTATATTATTGAAACACACAGCTTTATGTTATTGCTTCTGAGCATTGCGTAAATTATTTACTTTGCCACACTGTCAGATTATTTTGTTGTAATTTGGATATTATTACCAAAAAGTCATATCTATTAAGGAGACGTAATGTAAAAGTATGTGAAATGTTTTTATGTGTTTTATTTACTGTAAACCCAGGATCAGGACTTTGTGAATATAATTTTATTTTTGCAATACGCGACCACATTTTTCTAAAGAAGGTTAGCTCTATACAAATGTATGGCAAATGTAGAAGCAATTGATTTAATAGTAATTAGCTAAATAAATCTTTTTTATAAAGCATATAACCTTCGAGGTTGAACATAATTCATGTTGTAAAACTGCAGGACCAAACGCAAGTCGGACAGGTTTTTTTTAAATATATGCCGAGAACATAATATTATAACCGTTTATATTACAACTTTTTCTTCTTAGTTCTTCCCCATCGTAAATTGTACGTGTATCTATATAGTTAATATATATATCATTATGTCAAGATACAGATATGTCAATGTCAATTTCACATCAACGTCAATAACTTGAAATAGATTATTTTATATCTAAGATAGGATGATAGGTTTTTTAATTGATAGTGGAAACTGGGGAACGGACTGTCTTATTACTTCGCTGCATGTTAAAGGATACTTCTACAATGCAACCATTTGAAATGTATTTCACAAAGAAGGAAAATTTGTGTGGTGCCTACAATATTCTGCGTGTACACTTTACTGAATACATGACGTACTTCATAGACGTGAATTGCTCGAGTATATCGTATATGCGTAAAGTATATCATCATATTTCAAACTAGTTATAATGATTAGTCGCTTAATTTAATTAAAGAATGTTAAAAACCTACTCATTACACTTACAACAGTCAACACCCATTTCATTATGTAAATGAATTTACTACTTGTTACTTATCTAACCTTGTTTTTAAACCACTGAACTGTCTGTTTGAATTCAAACCAAAACAGTGTTCGTTTCTTATCGTAGTTTAAATTTTGCCTCACCTTTATGCCCTAATTTAATAGGGCAATATTTTGTTAGACACTTTAGTTATATTCATGGTGACTTTTCGTTTTTATTTCCTTACACTAATATCTTTCGCGATGTCGAAACATCTTGCCAAAACTATGAAAGCTGTTGGCTTTTACAAGTATCTGCCTATATCTGATGTGAACAGCCTCATGGATATAGTAGTAGGTATTCCAGTTCCAAAAGCGAATGAAGTTCTAGTTGAAGTTAAAGCTACAGCTATAAATCCAATTGACACAAAGCTAAGAGCTACTAAATCTCAAATTGAAACAGAGGCAAGGATTTTGGGATTTGATGGATCTGGAATTATCACGGCCAAGGGAGACGCGGTCAAGACACTTCAACCAGGAGATCATGTATTCTTTACTGGCGATTTAAGAAGGAACGGTTCCAATGCACAGTATGTAGTACTAGATGAAGTACATGTTGCTCATAAACCTACCAACCTTTCATTCGAGCAAGCAGCTGCTATGCCTTTGACTTCAGTGACTGCTTATGAATCTTTATTTGACCGATTATTAATTAATGAAAAGGATAAAGGGAAGACGATTTTAATTATTAATAGTGCTGGCGGAGTCGGTTCTATTGCAAGCCAATTAGCCAATGCCTACGGTTTGAAAGTTATTGGTACAGCTTCCAGACCTGAAAGTGTGGACTTTTCAAAAGCACATGGTGCACATTTTGTTGTTAATCATAAACAAGATTTGGAGCAACAGTTAAAGGAAAATGGGTTTAGTGAAGTTGATTTTATTCTTGTTAACTATGACCCATACAAGTACTGGGATAGCTTAATGAGGATTATAAAACCTCAGGGCCGTATTTGCCTTGTTGTGGACAGCAGTGGTTTGGTTGACTTAAAACCTCTAAAAGCAAAGAGCATCACTTTGGTATCAGAAATGATGAGCACTCGTATAGTGTATAATACAGATGATAAGTATAGACATACTGAAATTCTGGAAGAGGTTTCGAGGATGCTTGATAGCGGAGAACTCAAATCTACATTGACCAAAGTTATAACACCAATTAAAGCTGACACATTACGTGAAGCCCATAGACTGATTGAATCACAAAAAATGATAGGAAAGATTGTACTGTCTGGATTTTGAAGAAAATATATTTGTTCTAGTCTTTATGGTTTATATAGGACGTTGGGATTAAATTCTTTTCCTTTAAATGGGGATCCGGGCATGTTCCATGCTTTCTTTAATATCTCTATGTTGCGAATTTCATCACTGGTTGGTAGTCCTTTCATTTTCTGTTCTTGATTCCATTGCAATTCTCTTACCTATAATAAAAATAAAGACTTACATACACACACTTTAATGACCCACATTTATGGTGAGATTTATTCTTAAATATAAGCTTGTATAAAATATATATAAATGAAATTTCGTTCCTGCATTAAATTAAACAATTTTATTTACAGAATTAATTACATTATCAGAAATCTAATCTGTAACTAACATCATGTTTAACTATATAGCTAACATGGTAATACATCATTATAAGTAATATGTATTCATGAAATACCAGTACCTTTGCAATGTGATCTTCAGGTAACTCATTTAATGGCCTTGAACAGTCAATTTTCCCCAAATCAATAGGTTCCTCATTCTGTAAAAGCCTGTCCCACCAACGCTCCTGAACTTTTTCTAAAATAATATATCATTAGATAATGATAATATAAGGCAATAACTGTGTCCCGCTAATCAAAAAATATTTTCCTTATTTTTGACCAACAACACTAATTATTAGTATAAAGTTTGAGTATTTTACCAATTTGTTGCAAAATCTGAAACTACATTCATGCAGTATATTAATAAAATACTAGGTATACTCAAACTATAATAAACCACAACACAGTATTTAAATCAGCCAGCTCAATTATGAGGCGTTATTCCCCGTAAGCTTGAATTTTTAATTTTTAACGACAGCCTAAAACCATTTTTTTTTATTTCTATCAAATAATTCCTCACCTAAATGTATCATAAGGCTGCCGTTACTGTAACTCCAGACACTGTCAATTGTTTTAATTTTAAATGGGAATGAATCCCTAATAATAAAGTTTTGTCCATTTGCAACAGAGATGTCACCTGAATTAATGGTTACTTTTAGTTCCTTGGCCGATTGGATATGAGATGGCAGCTTTATAAAGGCATCTGCAATAAAGGTTGCATAAAGATATACAAGGGGTTATTAATGAATTACATTTAAGAGTAATTTAAATAAAACTCTTAACTGGTTTAATTTAAAAGCATAAACTACAAACACGATTTATTCATAAGTAAATTAAAAGTGAAAAAGTAATTTGTCAGGGCAAACACAATTTTCTGTTTGCCCTGGCTACTTACTAATTGTTTTTATTTACGGACAAATACTCAGTGATCAGATGCCTGTACACTGCCTAACCCAAAAGTATACCACTGATTTTTAGAGATGGTTCTTTTAGTAAGAGTGTGTTGAACTTTATTATCTACTTTGAATCCTTTTATATATTATACTACTTACTCAGGTCTGTGATTGTCTGTGACCAAGTATATTTTTCTCTGACTGCCCCATTATACGATTCACTGTCTTGTGATGGAATGATTGGAGGTTCATAATCTTCTGGAATAATATGCTTTTTACTGGCCGTTTGATTTATAGTACTATCGGATGAGCTTATTTCTTTAATTATATCGTCTTTAGAGCAATCAATAGATAATTCACTGTCCTGTTCATCTATTACTTCCACCTCTTGAGCGACGGTTGAACACATTATTTCATTACTTAATTCTGCTTGTTCACATTGCGAGGGCTGCCAGGATTTAGGGTCACATTTTCTTAATACTTTAATTACCAGTTCTTCAGCCACACCAGGAGGAAAACCCATATTCTCATATTTACCGTCTGGCACGTAATAAAAGTCGGTACTATAAATTAAAAAAAAAACATGCATAATTAAATTTTGAATATAATGGTAGAAATAAAATTAAAACTGATTTAAACTAGTAAAGTACACAACATTTTGAACTCGTCTACTGGAATTGGGAAAAACCTACAAGTTTTTTCTATATATCCGTTGTTAACTTTATAAAATAAGCAACTTTATAACTAACACCAATTATTAGTACATAAGTAATTACCGTCTAGCAAGAAAACCGAAAATAGCAGAAAGGAATCCTATAATTGACTTTTCTTCTTCCAAAACTGATATTAGCATTTGATCATACTTTTCTATTTTACTATCCATTTCACTTTGTTTTACTCTTTAAGAATTAGTTAGTCAAGATATATTTTTATTGAATTTATAATAAAACATAACAAGAGCTTGTTTTGATTAAATGGTTTTTACAGTACAAGTTTGAAAAAATGTATAAACGAAGTTTGACAACTGACGGGTGTTAATTGACATTTGGTAGAAAATAAAGCAAGATTAGTCACCAAAAAATATCATTGATGGCTTATCACCATATATAATATATTAGCAATCAAAGTAAAATACATAAAAAAGAGATATTAAACTTATAAAAATATCAAAACATTTTTTGTAAGAACTAACACAAAATCACAATTATAAAATTATATACTTTTAAAAATTCATCAAAACTGAGGTATAAGGAATGTAGGTTTTAAAAACTCGATTACTCAATATTTCTTTGAAATGTCTCAAAGTGTGAATCTACTAAATTGGTAGATATTTTATAAAATGGTATCACAAAACCGGTTTATGAGTCGCATTCCGACCGCTTGGTGCGCTCGTACATTTTCTAAAGTTTCACATCCGCAAGAGAGCGGCAAGGCAAGTCACTACTAAGTAGGCGAAGAAGTCTCGCGCGCGAACTCGGTACGCTGCAGGCGATGACCGCATTCATATGAGTTTTTTTATTATTTCGTGAGAGTGCTGTCGTGTTCCCCGTTGCATAAAAGTGTTCACAAAAATGCTGTATAGGTGAACTGAGCCGAATAACAGTGTTGTGATTGTGTTACGTACTTCGTTTTTCCCTTTATCTCAAATAGTTTCTTGAAGGTTGTAGAAATGCCTTGCTCAGCGGTAACTTTGTCTATAGCGACTATTACAGCTATCGTGGCTGCTGCCTTAATGGCAATAGCGTTTTCAACAGATAACTGGCTGTATGTGGAAGTGAGACGCAGTAATATACAGGTAAATATTTGAAATTCGAACGGTTAAATACTTACTTAGTCGTTTTAAACATATTAAGTAAATAGTTTTATGCGTGGGTGATTTAAACTTTTAAATAAAACACTTTAACGGTTTGAAACGCGATATATATTATTTAATATACCTATATTGCATTTTAATATTTTTTTCAAATCTGTATTACAAGCGTAAACCACAGACAGTATTTAATTTAAATTTGTATGTTAAAAAGTAAAGAAAAATCACTTTATTTAGGTAGGTAGTTTCGTACTCAAGTTCGTTTCGAAATCAAAGACTTCAAAAAAGAAAAAGAAAATATATAACGACCTCTAGACGATAACTCCTTTTATCTAACAAAGTAAAGTTTTAATAATAGGCAATTTGATAAATTGAAGTAGGTAAAAACGATGATAGAACGTCATAACATTTCAAGTCCTGCCGAGCACACCGTTAGTCAGACACGTTATGCATAAATATGCACGTATTTATGGCACGAACGAAATGGAATAATTTTGTGCGGGTAACTGTTTACTTCAAGATTCACTGGAACAAGTCTTTGGTAATTGGGTCTTATTGTGTATTAGTAGAGCGAGAACGAGTTACTACAGTTTTATGCAAAAACGAAATACCTACACATACTTATATGTTTTATCTGTGGTCATGATGTACGAACTTCTTTGTTGCAGGTTTAAAAAAAATAGCTCATAAATTGCATGTCTATTGTTAAGTTTTGTCTGTCAAAGCTTTGCTTAGGACTTAAAGCAACTATGTACCCAATATAGAAGGCGTCACTATAATTTTAAGAAAAAAAACGAATACACAAATTTTCATATCTGTGGTCGTAGTTATTTGATGTATTAAAAATGTAAAAAAAAAAAATTTCAGTTTATATATTAAGTACCTGATTTAAATTGTACGTTGTTATGGGGCAAATAAAAAATATTAAACTATGGATAATAGATTCATGGTTTCCGCTTATTAAACGTTTGAGATTCTTCACCTCGGCCATATTAAGTTTTTGTTATGTGTGGAGGTGCGTTGTAACTACCTGCGTACAAAAACCATTCTACCTGCAAAGTATCTAGCATTTTGTTAAGTCTGACATTAAAACTTTTCGGAATTTCAAATGTTAAGTCAAAATTACGTAATTAACTAATTTCTTATTGTCATACTTATCATTAGTCCTTTAATTGCGCTTCATTACGAGTTACTAGAAACCTAATTAAGATTATTTAATTATATCCTAATCGAGCCTATTAGATATTACGTAATGTTTCAATATATTTGATATAGTTTAGTCATTCAATTTGAATAAAACAGTTTTAACGGTTTGTAACGCGAATTATATTAAGTAGTTATTTTAACTGAGGCCCGGATTCGTTTCGGATGCTTTGCAGCACTCGTGGTCATTGGGGACCACTCACGTGTTCTACACTTATATTCGATTCGATACAAACTCAGCGCTTAGCATCACGATAACATACTATAGCTACACGACCTCTAGTAAACTAAACCTCGAAGCTTAATGCGACTGTTGCATATTAGAATAATTTAAGTAATTCGAACTTAGTAAGTCTTTCTTGTTGCATGTTTCTATCGTAACTACTGTAGACCTCGACTATGTGGTAATAAACACGACACCGTATGATAGGTATGATCTTGTTTTTTCGACAACATTTGGCACTGCGGATAAAACTAGTGCCTCCATCGCAAACAAGTTGAATTTAAATACACGAGATAAGAATAGACGCTACACCAACATGGGTGTGGAAAGTTTGAAATTGATCGTGAAAGCGACGAAATGTCTGAGAAATTCTGTGAAACACGCTCCGTCGGCCATACCTTCTGTTGTACAATCATTTAGGCGATGTTAATGCGCGTATTTGCATATTTAAAGTCATTCCATGAGGAAAAAGTGAATTTTAAGGCGAAAATATAGTGCTTAACTTATAATTAAGCATTTAACGCTGAAATAGTTTAAGTTTTTAACTTAGAAAACATTTTTAACGCTTTAAAACTCGAAATATGACGGAGCCCGATGTGTAGGATCCTATACCCTCAACTATCAGTTCGCTCGTGCGACTGCTGCAAAGCATCCGAAACAATAAAAGTTACTTAATATATTTCGCGTTTAAAACCGTTAAAAGTGTTTTATTTAAATTTTGACAGCTCGCTTAAACCACAGACAATTCTTTTAATTTTATACAATGTTGCACAAACTTACTCTGGGGGGCAATTCTTAAAATAAAATTATATAAAGCCTATGTCGATTACTGCAATTTGTATAAAAGAAGATAGGAAGTCTTTGTTGCTCTTATATTCTTTTTAATTGTCTCTTTACAAGCTTATAAAGGACATGTAATTTTCGTAAATCTCTTTATTTTTACTCTAACTTAAACTAAAAATTTGATACTGAAGAAAACTTTACATACAAATTATTAAAATAAATATACATGCTTATGGTTTAAATTACATTATCACACAAATTTATAATCTGTAAAATACTCAATCTATTGTAAACTCGTAAAGAGGAAGTCCATTACTTTCTACCTGGCAACCGGATGTACAAGTTAAACATGGATCCTTTGAAATCCTTCTAAATAAACGACCACAGATAAATAAATTGTTGATTTGAATTTTAAACAAAACTCAAGGACAGCGTAGATTCTTGTAGATCTGCTTTATCTTTATTAGCTTCGTTGCCCGATTTGGAATACTACATTTTAATTTAAGGTAATAGGATTTTAATAGGAAACAATATTAAACTACTTTACGGTTATACTTATTTATATATCGTACCGAGTTTAGTTGTTATAGGTCTGGATGTTTCCTTCCATTAAGTGAACCACACGTTTGTCGTCCTCCTCTATCATTAAAAGAAATACTTTGATTAGTGAAAATTGTTATGAGCTCCCCAAAAAAAATCTTCTCTTTATTCTTTTTTATTTTTACCCCCCCCCCCAATTTTAAATTTTTATTTTAGACTCAATTTTAAAAGTAATATAAATTAATAATACACATTGAAGATCATATATCAGTAACCAGTAAAGTATATATACTGTTTATAAAATCAATAAAATTTGTACATCCATATTTTTTAATTCTTACCCTTCCAATCTGAAGGACACAAAAAGTACTTCGAAAACCCAAAAATCAAAACCTTGTTACAACAATTATGTTTAATACTATATTGATTTACTATAGTTACAAAAAAAATTAGGAGTGGAAATCTTTCTTTTCTCGTATGCAGCATTTTAGAAGTCCATTTTAAAAAGAGGGCGCTAAAATGCTGCTTCTATCGGTGTATATACTTATTACCAATATTAGCACACAAACACATTCGATATAGTGATTATGTACCATGAAAAAACTAGTTAATCAGTACAAAATGTTAACGGTGCATGCAATGTAGCGGATACGGCTCCTTCAGGCATCACTGCGTAATATGTGGCTGAAAACGCGTTTTCCGCAATTTTAATTGTCATATATGACTAAGTCACTCGACGCCCTGAAGCGAGGATAAAAAAAATGCAATATGCGCATTGGGCACGCAAGTTAGGTCATACATATATGTTTGTAGTAGGCGCGAGTGTATATAAACACTTTTAACGGTTTAAATCGGCTGCCGTGAAGCATCAAAAACGTCGGGTCGTAGTTAAAGTTAATTAAAATACTTCGTTGTTGTCCGTTGGTCGAAAGCAAACGAAACAAGCCGTGAAGTTTAATCGCGCTTCGATTGGGGGTTTTCCAGGGGGGGGGGGGGGGGGGGGAACCAACCCGCCGTCCCAAAATGGACCACACTACACGATTTATTCCGAAGATTTATATCTTTAAGGTTTTATCTCTTTATAGAGAAAATGTACCTAGAACCTCTACCTTAACGTGAGAACATGATAAATGGTCAATGGTTTTACACAGTTATAAAAAAATACAAATTCACTAATACTAATTCATTGTATGTTGGGGGAAAAAAAAAAAAAAAAAAAAAAGGGGGGGGGGGGGGGGGGGGGGGGGGGGGGGGGGGGGGGGGGGGGGGGGGGGGGGGGGGGGGGGGGGGGGGGGGGGGAAAAAAAAAAAAAAAAAAAAAAAAAAAAAAAAAAAAAAAAAAAAAAAAAAAAAAAAAAAAGGGGGGGGGGGGGTTTTAAAAGAGGGGGAAAACAAAAAAAAACGGGGGGGGGAAAAAAAAAAATTTTTTTTTTTTTTTGGGGTTTTTGGGGGGGGGGGGGGGGGCTCCCCCCCCCCCCTGAAAAAAAACGGGGGAAAAAAAAAAAAAAAAAAAAAAAAAAATTCAACCATAGGGGTTTTCGAGGCGTACATTGCAGAAACCTAAAAAATAATAAAAGATGATCATGAATGAGTCATCTTTAAATGGTCTAATTTAAGATTAACTTGCAAGAACGACGGGAAGGGACGAGACCGACATCGTGGGTAACAGTTTAAGTTTACAAAGATGAAGAGGTTTGCAAAAACGAATTTGGATGCCCAAAATAACAATTCTCGCAGACAAAGTCACTGGCACAATACAGTACAGTATTGTATAAAAATATTATAAAACAAACAGAGTTATTCGAAAGTGTTACTAATCTTGTCCAATCATTAATATGATCGCCTTTCACGATTGCTTACGCGTTTCGATTTTCCGGCCTTTCACTTAAAATTGATAGTATTGGTACATGCGTAAACAATCAGTGTTATGTAAGATGCGTCTGCGCAATTAATGTTACTGTTTTTACGTATTGTATCTTTTTACTAATCTGTAAATAAAATTGTAAAAAATGCACACTAATTACTATATAACTTAATAAATACGCTTTATTAGTATATTTAATAACTTATTTATGCTGGTAGGTCATCTTAGGTTCAAAAGGAAATCTGAAACTAAAACATGAATATTAACTTATATAAATATAATCTTAAATGTTTCATAAACATAAAGTAAATACTTTATTTTAAAAGCTAAAGAAGCCCGCCCTATTCGGCACTAGCTGTGTCAGCGACTTCGTCCGCATAGAATATTAATTTTGGGCATCCAAATTTGCTTGTGCAAACTGCCATCCGACATCGGACGGGTCCCGTCGCTCGCGACTCTTAGTTCTGGTCCCGTCGTTCTTGAAAGTTAATCTTTAAAGATAGACATACAGTGTCACGGACATTTTTTATCATGCATATTTTTTGGGTACCTTGAACCGTTTTCGCAGCGCACGCAATGGGAACCTGCAAGGATGAATAATTTTCCCCGTTTTTTTGATATTTCCCGCTAGATCTTCACTTCTATTAGTCACAGCGATATGTTTTATAGCCTTCCTCGATAAATGTCTAACTAACACAAAAATATTTTTTCAATTCAAACCAATAGTTCCTGAGGCTAGCGCATTCAAACAAACAAACTATTCAGCTTTGTATATTAGTATAGATTGAAACAATTGAAAAAAATATACAAGAACATACTTTATTTATATATAAAGCATATCTACGATAAGCTTGAAGTGGAAGTTTTACGTCCTTTTCTATTACAGTAATTTCTCACTTTCATAATATATCTTATTCCCATCATTGTTCACCTTTGTACTACTAATTCGAAACTGCTTATATTATGCTTGCGTTCCCTAATTAGCTTAAATTCACTAGCTTAAAAAATAAATGTAATGTCCATTATTATTTGGTTAATGCTAAATTAGTTAATACTGTGCAAGCGAAATATATTATCTTTTTAATTTCATTTGGCATTTAATTTCATTTTTTCAACATATTTAATTGCAAATTTTCCCCAAACAAAAAAAAAAAAAAAACCCCTTCCCAAGGGGGGGGGGGGGGGTGTTCTTTTGGTTTTTTTTTGGGGGGTTTCCCAAAGAAAAAAAAAAAAACCTTTTTTTTTAAAAATTTATTTTCCTTTGTTTTTTTTTACTTCCCATCACGTGAATTCTAAGTTTGTCTGTCATCGTTCCTCATATAAAAATTATAAGTAATTTGTTATTTTTAGATTTCTGCTCGCATTAACTCATACTTTCCTAATGCAAAGTCACGTTGTAGAAGATTTCTTTTTATTTCTATAAAAGAAAGAGCGACAGAGAAATCTCTCATCTCACGACATTAACGAATTAATTAACCGTTTAATACTCGAAAGTATTCGATAACCTTTATTGTAGCGCGGGTTAAGACTTGGATTAAGATCAAATTACTCGGCAGATGATACTTGATCGTCGCAGGTGTTCTTTTTGTTTTTTTCTGAGAAAACCGTTTGTTTTTGTTAGTTGAGAACTGACTTTTTGCGCTCTTGCAAAAATGAACAAAGGTACATAACACAGTTTTTTCATTTATTTATAAAGTATATAATATTTAGATCGGCTTTACATTTTACGTTAAAATAATTAATTTTAAAAAAATACAAATTTGTAAAGATAAGAATTTATTTTTTATTCGTATTTTACACAGATTAAAAATTTCAAAACGTAAAATGCTACAAATAAATTTACAAACTACAACAAAATCTATTAAGTATTATTTTTAATAAATATAGAATACTTAATACCAAATGATTTTAAGCCTCAAGACATGGGGTCTCTAACTAACCTTGATAGAGGCCTTGTGCGTAGTATCCTGCGCCCGCGCCTGTTTTCAATATGTGTGTGCGTGTGTGTTTGTGTATAATGGAATACATGTAGGGCTGATAATGTGTTTAGGGATCAGGGTTGCCAGATACAAAATTAGTAGAAACAAAATATTATCATGTTTATGTTCGCATAAAGGAAAACAATGTAAAAAAATAGACTGAAAAGGTGGTACTTAATCTGTATTTTTTCATGTATTTAGGTTAATCAGTGAAATCCTTGTATCTGCAACCACTGCTGCAAATCACCTGGAACGTTGGGTCGGAGTTCTAATTAGGACTAATGATATATTTCGCATTTTAATTAGATGTCAAGTGTTTAAAATGCGCACTATATTAGTGTTACAGACTCAAAAGAGAGCTTAGGGTGGAAAATTCTCTTGTCAATTCAGTAGAATATTTATTATGATTATTAGAAAACTGAGTTATTTTAAAAAGTTGGTCACCCTAAGTTCGCTGGGACTCGGGACGTGGCGTCGGCATTGCAAGGTGAACGGGTCCCGGCAGGATGCTTACGACCTTTGTATTGACTCATAATAGTTCATAGTATATGAGTAAAATTAAGCGGGCGTGTGTATGACGCTTTAAAACGCGTTTAAAATTTTAACCTAAAAAATTCCTAAAGAGTTTCTATATACATAAAGCGGGACGGAAATCTTCGCCGAATCATTTATAGATTTTTTGTTATACTTGCTTACCATAACAAAAATATTAAAAATAATCTTTAAATATGATTAACATTAGACTTACCTAAAAATAATCTACACATAGTGAAAGCAAAACTATGTTCTTACTTACTTCTACATTTCACTTCAATTGTCAAGATTCGTAAATACCCCATGCGAAAAGGCTTATTATATATACCTAGTCTAAGCTAAATTGTAAATACACAGGGATTGATATCGATAACTAAATATTAAAAAGCATTGAAAAGTTAAGTATTGTTTATGCGACTAGGTTTAAATGCATCATAACGTCGAATTGCTTGAGTTACCAATTATCAATTAATTTATTTATTTCGCGTTTTAAGTCGTCAAAATTGTTTTATTTTAAAATTGAAAATACTAGTCAAATAAAAAATAATTTAAAAATAACACGTCATTGTGCTACATCGCGTTCATTAGCGTTAGATGTGTTATATTGTTCCTTTCAAGTGTCCATAGAAAAGATTTCAACGAGATAAAAGCATCATTCCATCATGCATTGTCTATTAGCAAATATCTTAATAACGACGTAATTTTATCTACGAGACACTCTCACCGGAATGGTTAATCTTAATTTAATCACACGCGAGACAGAGTACGTGAAAGTATAACAAAACTATCTTTAGCGAAATTCGGTCACACTTGAATTTAAATACAACTAACTAATGTAAATAAGTAGTTTTTAACTTAAGAAATAGCAGATAATGATTTTGGTTGGAATATGGTCGCGAGTTCTATTTCCACCGGGTTTAATTTACAAGTTTAAATAAAATAAAATAAAAGTTTTCTGATGGACTTCCTCTGGCAATGTAAATCGATGGCAAAAAAAATATTCCGTCCAAGTCACGAACTACTTACACAGATTAAGAGAAATAAAATGTTATATTATAAAATTTAAATTCAGAAAGAAGTAAACGAGATTAACCGTTTAAAACGAAACACTATAGGAGACATCGTGACATAGTTTAGTAGTGACTCAGCTAGTTTCCTCAATTAGTAGCAACGAAACAGATGGCGCTAGTTAACATTTACAGAGTTCTTTAAAATTTTAGCACTTTAATTCCAAATACATAATGTTTATCAATAAGTAAATTTAGTTTAAAGTTAAATTACGCAATAAAAACAACCTTTTTATAGCATCTAAAGTTAAACAATAGTATTTAAGAAGTGTTTTTAAAGGATAATTTAAAGTAAATTGGGATGTTGATTTTAAATATCTTAAGATGACAATAATACTATTATTATTATTGCTAAATTAAGTCTAAAGCCATAAAAATATCGTTTCAATAGTTTTAACATATTTTCGATCGAAAATAGTTATCGATTAAAAAACAATCGAGTTGAAGGAACGATCCGCATCGATGGCTAACAACTGCTGTTTGTTGATACTTTTTATTCGAAATAGTTTTTATAACACTTAAGAACTTATTATGAGAATAGAGAAATATAATTCATTAAAAAAATACGGGGTAGCGCTCTTAGTAATGGCGCCAAAATTGGAAACTTGTATGTAAACCCTGCACTTTTAAATCTCGGAATAATTATTGGCAGTGATTACCAATATAAAAAATGCTATCTGTGGACGGAAATTAAAGAAGCGGACGGAATTTCAACGTTCCTACATTCTATTTAATAGTTTTCCAAATTAACATGTCTCAGAAATTATAAATTGGTTTTAGAAAGCGAGTAGTGAACACGTTGGGCGTTGTGGAAGTCGAACCTACAACACATTATTAGCGATACATGCCTATTCTATTATATGAGGCTGCTTGAGATATAGTGGCCTAATAAAAAAAAATATTTTCAAAAAGGAGGAAAATAAAATGCGCAATTAACTTAATATAAATCAATTTCTACTATTATTTGTGGAAGAATTATGTTAACAATTTTCGGTCACTGTGCGCGTGTAGATTAACATTTTAAAACTATGAAAATCTATAAGGCTAAAAGCACACAACCTTCGTTCAATGAACTGTGCACTTGCATCAAAGTGATAAACAGTGTTTACCCCCTCCCCCCTTGCCCCAGGGAACTCATCAAGCTTCGTCAACCGGTTTCTGTATCACCTCTAGACTTGAGCTAGAATAATTACAGTACATATGTTTCTTACTCGTAATATAATGGTCGAAAACCATTTATTCACTTCAAATGAACGTCATTGTAATTTAAAGTAATGAATAACAAATAATTCCTTCCCATCCCTACAAAAATTTTACTTGCTCAGTCTCTCTTACTCCCTATTCTAGATTATGCTGATGTCTCATTCACTGATTTGATTGAACTCCAACTTGACAAACTAGAGCGGCTTCAGAATACGTGTATCCGTTTCATTTTTGGCCTTCGCAAATATGATCACGTTTCTGAATGTCGTAGAAAGCTTAACAGGCTCCCAATCCGAACTCGTCGGAATTCTCATCTACTCCATCTCCTCTACCTTGTCCTTTTTGATCCCAAAGCTCCCTCTTATTCAAAAGAGATATTCATCCTTTTAAGTTCCCACCAGTTAAATCTTCGGTCGATCGATAATCTCCTTCTATTTGTTCCCGAACATAAAAGCTCTTTCTTTAATAATTCATCTATCTTGACGTCTATATATACATCTTTCTTAGACGTTACTGGCTATTACATCTTTATCAAGTGAACTTCACTGCTCGTCCGTCCTCTATCACAAAAAGAAAAAAAAAGGGCTGATAGTAAACTTGCTTATTTACCCTATTTTTTTAAATGGAAGAAGCAAAAGAAAAGCATGATCAATAAAAAAATAAATAAGTCACAATTGCTGGTAGGCTACTCTGGCTCTAGCCTTTATATATTGGCTAACAAACATAGGTATATATCGCATATTTTATCCATTAGTCTTAATATATTATGTTTTCCACTATTTGGCTAAGTAACAGACTTTCCTTTCCCTGCCCAGCATACTAATTCATCAATTCGTTAATATTCCTCACGCCCAAATGAATATTCGGATTCATATTTAGAAAGTGTCGCCCAATAATTTTGTACATACGCGAAAGTACATAGAAAGTTGTTTTATATGTAGCTGCGCCTGCGACGTCGTCTTATACTTTATTTATGATTGAGAAGGGCCGACAAATTAGAAAAAGCAGAAGCTATTTAAAAATGTTGAGCTAATTAGGAATCGAACCCGCGACACGAAGGTTACAGCAAATTTTAATTGTTTCAATGTCATCGGGTTTAAATAAATAAAGCCTATATTTGCGTTAGTTTAACATGCAGATATATTTTGTACTATAACATTTATATATATATTTATATATATATTATCATTAATATATTTTAAATGAGAATACACAAGTAGGTAATAGAAATCA